>JAHDVE020007012.1:0-92606 GCA_022606495.2 Halesus radiatus | reverse complement strand
AAACAAATATCATTAATTAAATTATTAGCTAACAAAAGTTTATACGAACAAGGGCAAAATATCAAAATTCTTTCAGTAAGAGCAATTCTGTCATAAAAAAAATAAATTTCAGCACATTAATAACTCTATATATTATACAAATAGACTAGAGCAAACTTATAATACTCGTCTCAATTTTAATTAAGGAAGTATTGTTTCTAAGCATTCAAACAAATATGGACAACAAAGCGTTAAATAACATGATTCCCAGCTGTTCAAATATTTTACCTACTGAAATTAAAAATTAAACTCTTTACTATTATATTATGTATGTTTGTAAAGATTTAATATTTTTATTCGTGTTTCATTTTTTTTATCTATAAGTAGAAATAGTTTTTATTAGATTATTATGATATGTTTTAATAATTTAATGTTGTAACCAATGTTTTATTTTAAATAGATATATAAGTACCTAAACTGTAAAGTTATGATAACGATATTTTGAAAGAAAGGCACCCGTTAGTCAAAACACTAAGATGTAGTTTATCTGGACTGTTTTTGTAAATTTCTTTAAAATTAATAAAAAACAAAAACAAAAACTAAAACAAAGCATGACACTACCGTAAGATCATTTGCCAAGTAGGTAATAGTGGTAGCAACCGGGAAGCAGATCGCTGAAGACATAAATTGACTATGTGGAAAAAGATTGGAACAATATGGACAGAAGAAGAGTGTCTAGGGACCGCGGCCGATCGAGAGCATTTAAGGAAGCCAAATCCCACGTTGAAATGTGGCGCAGTCATTATTAAGACTTTAAAAATAAATTAATGCAAATATTGGTGGGTAGATTCATAAAATAGAAAATAATATAATAACAGTTATAGTTGAAGTTTCACATAACCCGCCTCACTAGGCTTGCCTGTGTTGAGGCAGTAATTTTTCAAAATTATTTTATAATTTTAAAATACCATGAACCATGAAAATTATTTTATAATTTTAAAATACAATGAACATATGCTTCGTAAATCGTTGAATCAATAATTTCGATTAATTATTATTTAATTAATTATTATTTATTCAATTATTACATAACTCTTTTGTTACGAGACAAATAAATAATATTTTCTTTTTTGTTTTAATTTTCGTTGGTGGGTACCTATATATTGAGAGATTCCAATATAGTCGACCAACCCCACGTTTGGCTCTTTGCTACGTTTCGTACGTAATTTGCGGCTGGGGCAGATGTTCTCCCAACAGAAAAAAATGCAACCTCCACGTTATTCTACTCCACTATATCCTAATAAAATACACATTGCTATGTTTATCGTTGGCCAACAATATAATATTGAACCCGGAGTACGACTTGCAGATTACTGTTAGATGAGGGTAATAATACATTGCAAATCTATTTTCAAAATATCGAAATAACTTCTCATGTTAAAACTTATTGTTAGTGTATCATCTACCACTAGATTGCATAGTGTCAATTTAATGCGATGGTCAGAGTAATACTCCAAAAACTGAACTGATAAAAATGATGAGATGGATTGGGGTAGCCGTAGCTCATTAGGCATAGAGCGCACGGTCCCGGATAGACTATGAAGTCCTGGGTTCGAATCCCAGCTGTTACCGTTATCTTCATTCTTTTCATTCTCTTTTCGCTTTCGTGTTTCGATTTTGGAGTTATTAATATTATCTTCAATGATTAAAAAAATATATTTTTATGTTTGCTTGCAAAGAAAATAATTAATTAAAAATGGACTTTTTCTTATATAAGTATATCGTTATTTTAACTGTGAGTTATAAAATTCAATTTACTGGTTTCTAAGGCAATGGAAACTTTGGATGTGAATGTACTCACGATAAAATTATTTGACCGGTCAGTGGCTGAGTTGGCATCGTGTTTGAGTCTCATCCAGGGGGTTGTAATTTCAATTCCTCGGCTGGCTAAGTCACGACACAACATCTTCCGCTTACTGTGATGGTCGTAAGAGATTTTCAAATATTGTCATGTTATTCGAAGTATTTATTTAAAAGAAAAAAAAATGAAATCTAAATTATTTTTACGCATAATTATTTTCACTTAAACACCTTTCAATTTTTAATTAAAAAAATGTAAATGTGGTATTTTGTCCGCATCGGATATGATTTAAGGTTTTCACGGTCAATAAAATGACTTTGATCATCTTTGTGGATAGACAACCTTGCAATGGAAATTAATGGAACAGGTTTATAATTTGAAGGTAGTTTGTAATAGTTCAGGTGCATTTATGTTCATCAGTGATGCCATTTCACAGCCAAAACTTTACCGTTATTTTTTTCTAAAAACACGCGATGTTTAACGTCCACATTTTAGACAAATCTTATTCCGATAATGATATTTTTAATTTTGTAAAAATTTTGGTTGTTGTAAATTGGATACAGCATGGTCCTTCAATATCTAGCATTCCCAGTATTTTAAAAAAGATTTGACCCTGTCTGGGTACGCTGGTTCATAAATTATCGTTATGACAAATTTAAATAATTGTAATTGACTTGCTCAAATATGCAGGGGTAAAATAGGAAAGGTTAGATGGGATCCAAGGACTTACCCCTGATCCTTATTTCTCCACAAGCCTCTTCTTTGGCTGTCGATGCACTGAGCATATAAATAAATATTAATACTTCAACATAAAAAAACACAGACGATATTCATCTGCGGCGGTATCACACAATACAAATACCACGGCAGTTAAACAACCGCAACCAGCCGCAATACGAATATTGCAACTGGTTGCGGGTGCGAATTAATGCGTAGTGAACGAAATCACGGCGGACTATTCAGTATTTGCCCTTATCGGTCTTGTGAGAGACCGTAATTCAGATTTGAATATCCAGGCACCTTTCAACCCATATCTTCCTTTCTTTCACTTTATTCAGATTCACAAATTTCCCCACAAAGTACTATCATAGTTACCAGATGGAGAGTTGGAATTGATGTATTCTGATACAATAAAAATCAATGATTTTTTTAATCATTGTTCGAAGCTACTGTTTCAGATCGCGTAAAAAGTGTATTAAAGCATTCCAAGTTTTGTCATGGTTGGAATGCCCCATTTCTTTGGTAGGTAGTTAAGGTTTACTGCGTCCTTTTTACTTCCTCGTGGCTCTGGGTTTTCTCCTTACCGGCGAGGAGTGGAGGCGCGTCGAACCGAAACGCGCACCCGCACACGGAATTCCCGCCTGGGCTCTCAGTCTTCAGCACTCTCCATGAGCCATGCCGCCGTATATAATGTAGTTCTACACCTCCTCGCGGTCAGTCTAGATTCGGTGATAACAATAGGTACATCGGACCAAGTGATCTGTGATCTGTGCCCCGTCTCGATAAGTGTAACTCGAGAAACATGTTGACTTTTATCAAGGTCAGTGAAGGTTTTGTTTTTGTGTCATGTGCTAAAGTTCATAATGAATATTTACGGCATCAACGCGTGGTAAAGCACGAAACCGAAACGTGAATTAATAAATGTGATGTTTTCGCTTTCAGTGTCATTCCAACCAGTAAATAAAAATTCATTTCGTATCGATTATTTTGGATGAAATTATTAAGGCTCATTAACCTCATTGTAATATACCTTTAATCGTTGAATTCATTTTTAATACAGTATTAAAATTTTATGTAAACAAGATCAAAGTTAAATGCATACAATTTTGTTTCACTTAAAATTATTTTGGAATAACCTATTAGAAACATTTTTGATCTGTTCATTTTTCGTTTTCGGCCGCTGTGGACTAAAACATCGTATGACCGTGTTAAAAAATATGGAGACCCGGAATGAATGTAAGCGTAATAATTAAGATTAAGAAAGGAACGCTTAAATGTTTTCGGCATGTAGAGTGAATGAACGAAGATAGGGGTATAAGGAAAATATATGAGGCGAAAGTTAATGGTAGAAGAAATCAGGGATACCCGACGAAGACATGACACGAATAATGAATCAAACACTTGTGTCAGGTCATGTCAAGAGTCAGAATAACAGAAGAGTGTGTAGGAGACGACATATGAATGTGAACGAAGCAAGAAGTGTGTGCCGAGATAAAGTTGTGTGACGGTCTATCCTCTTGACCTACTCCTGCGGGGAAACGGCGTCACGGTTAGGTAGTCAATGTACATATATATTTTTTAAATATAGATAAACATCGTGGAATATAAGAACCTGACAATACTCGAATTCGAAAATCTCTTTCTATCATTATTATAATAGAAAATATTTATTGTGTACTGATGGATGGGCTAGCAAAGAATAGAACCCGCGGCGCTTGGGTCAAATTCTAAAGGGTTTGTCAGGTATTTAATGTGAAGTGTTTGGTTGACTTCAGATCAAATGGCTCTGAAGATATCATCAGTGCCAAGGCTCTAAACATTAGTTTGTTAACGTCGGATTTGTTTCGCGTGTTTAACCAAAATTATGGATTATTAAAGTATGTTCCCGCGTGAAAATCGATAAAATAACGCAAATCTTATGACGGATAATTTTAAAAGCCGTAATATGTTAAAGAGTTTCATCTTTATGGTCATCTGCAGACGCTCACTTAAAAATCTCCCATTTGACAGAGATAGTTCTGGGTGATAAGACGAATACTTTTTTTATATGAATACCTATATATATGGGAAGAGGAAGGTGAAGAAATACCTGGCTATTCAGATCTGGTCACCAAATACGGCTAAAAGCCATTTCAAGCAACGTTTCAATTCTGAATTGTGGTCTTTCACCGGGACGATACTGAGAGTAGTATTTAAAAAATTACTTGGAGATGTATCATAAGATCATTGCTTCGCCCGGAATGCGGAACAATGCCTATGCTGTTTGTCTCAAAAGCACAGTAAGATGATATACTCGTAAGCAATCGAATATCTTAAGCAAAAACACAGTAAATGCCTCATTTATAATGTGTTTTTGCTTTTGATACTCGGTATACTGCCTTATTGCTTAGTATTACTGCCAATTTTGTGAATAAATAAAAATCGATATGACGTTTTTTAAACTGAATAAATTTTATACTCCACTTTTTTTACTAAAAGGGGTTCAGAAATTAATAGAGAACTTCCTCACATTTTTAATTTGCGCTTTTTGTCAATCAACTTCCTTTTGCTCATGATGGCAAAATACATCTACGTTATGTAATTTTTAAGGTGATTTTTGTACATTTAAGAAAGAAATAACAGAAAAAAATCTAACCTCACAGTCTTTTTAGGGAATTCTAAAATAGTATTTATTTATTATTTGACGACCTCCATGGTTGAGGGGTAAGGCTCTCGACTACGAATCCGAAGGTGGCGGGTTCAAATTTTATTTAATTAATTTGTGTTGTTTCACGATTAATTAATATAAAAATAATATACAGTATATTTGCGCACGTTCCAGAGTGGAAGACAGCTTCAGTATCGCCCTGGTGAAAGACCACCGTTCAGAATTGAAACGTTGCTTGAAATGGCTTTAGCCGTTTTTGGTGACCAGATCTGAATATCCAGGTATTTCCCCACTTTCCTCTTCCCCTTCTCCTTCTCCTCCCTAATACCTTCGGCCTCACAACATTCCCCAATTGGGGAATGCTGTGAGGCACTCTTGTGCGGTAATAATGAAAAAAAAAAAATTAACATGAAAGGTGTCGTATCTCAGAATATGACTTTCGCAAATATCTGCCTTTTTGCTTATGATGCTAATATACACCAAATGTAGTATTTTATTGAGTCATGAAATATTGATTTTTGTGGCTTAAAGCGTAAACCAATTTGCAGTCCATATATGTTTATTATCAAAAATATCAAACCAGAAGCCTCTATTGTTATAGTCAAGTTGCACCACTACATCATCAAGGTTATTTAAATATCTAAAACGTGAGATTAACGTCCATTAACACAAATCTCGGTACAAGAAACTCGTACATGCCTACTGACCATCACTGAAGAGTCCTACGTCATGTTTCAGGCTAAACACTTAAATATCATTGTAAATCCGTGATTGCATAAATCTTGCGTCAAATAATGGAAACTTCAGTTTGAGCAAACATGGAACCGATTTATTTTAGGTGGGTCCAAAAATAAACATGATTAATTTTTATTTCTTTGTGAGACTAACATTTAAGTACGTGAGAGAGTATCACGAACTGTCTGAATCAGAGGTTTCCCAACTTATTTCTCTCACTTTTGGATTATATTTTACATATTTCTTAATGTGCGACAATGCTATGAAATCTAAATATATACACTGTGACTGAGAGATAATAACTCTCATTTTTGTGGGCGATTCTTCGCCACGATACGATCTTTTCATCACCCCTGTTCTCCACTATGGTAGCTTTTTGCTCTTGATAAATATTTATGTGCATATTTTGCGTATTATATTATGAAGTACATTTCGTTTCAAGATTCTTTCAACGATGTAGTTTCGCCAAATTTGAATTCATTTAAATGTTTGTGTTGTCCTCGCCCCCCTTCACAGTCCCCTCGTGGCCCTTCCCCGACCCCCATTTGCCCTTGAGGCCACCACTGTCCATCGCAAATTCCCCTTGGGGGGCGATATTGCCCACTTTGAGAATCTCTGGTCTAAAGCATTCAACACTTTAACCCAAACTGACATTTGTTAATGTGGTCATGGTAGAAAACCGAATAAATTAACATCGAAATTTCTTCGAGAGTGTGTAATTATTTTGTGGCGTCATTATTAATATAAGTAATAAGAAGTCCTTTATTTATCATACTGTTTGTTTAGTATACTGTGTATCTGAAACGTGTGCTTTCTGAAACATATAGATATTGATGTATTAAAAACAGTGATGTAAACAAAGTAATTCTTATTGTGTAATCTACAACTAACATTATTACTCACATGATAATCACTTAGATCACTTGTTCAGGTTACGATAGGTGATCTTTTCAGGGTTACTTTTTCTATTGCTTCATTACACTATACTTTATAATTTTAGTAACATAATCCAGCTTATTGTAAACTAGTCAATTATGAATTTAGGTTATGTTCGATGAGGCAAATCTTATAATTATTGTAGGCAAGGTAGCCACCGTTTTAAATTTTGCGAAAGTTTGTTTAACCATAATTTTTGAACAAGGTCATGTTGGTTTAATCTCGACTCTGTATTGCTAATTTACTTCTTTCTATTGAGTTTAAAAAGAAAATATTACAAAATCCTTCAGCACTAATAATAATAACATATATTATTTTTTTTATATATGAATACCGTACAAGAGTTCCAACTGCTCCCAACCTTCTGGATCCAGTAAGACTATGGCATTCCCAATTGAGGAATGTTGTGAGGCTGGAGGTATTGGGGAGGGGAAGAAGAACGGGAAGAGGGAAGTGGGGAAATTCACATCTGGTCACCAAACACGGCTAAAAGCCATTTCAAGCAACGTTTCAATTCTGAATTGTGGTCTTTCACCAGGACGATACTGAAAGTACCTTCCACTCTGGAACGTGCGCAAATATACTATATATTATTTTTAAATTAATTAATTGTGAAACAACAAAAATTAATTAAATAAAATTTACTTACGCACGCCGGGATTTGAACCCGCGACTTTCAGATTTGTAGTCGAGAGACTTACCCCTCGACCATTGATTTTACTGTAGTATGTACTTATAAGATCTGTCTATTTTTTCTTAATAAAATGTAGTTTTGCAAAACCAAGATTTTTAGATGAATTAAAAAAAAAATCAAAAACAAATTGACGTTTAAAAATACCTTTTAGCTTTTTTTATTATTACGGGTTTTATTAGCAGTCTTTGTCCGCCTATTAATTGATTTTCTCGGTAGATTTCAGCACATCTCTTTTTTTAATTAAATCAATGAAAATATTGAAAAATGCGGTGCGTAAATATCTATGTATATATAAAAATCAATGTAAGTTTATTTGTTTGTTTATCAAAAATTACTTAATACCGGTTTCGCTGAAAATAGCACAGTTTGTTTTTATTAGTACCGGGAAGGTTTAGAAAGTAGTTTGAATGAAATCCAATATGGAAAACTGTTGCTATAACTTTTTAAAATTAGCATGAAAAACATTGAACCCGCCGTGTTTTATTTAGGTTAGCCCATGGGCTGGCCCACACTCTGGTTAGCCACAGATTGCATATTCAATTGGGTAGAATATTGTCATAATGGAAAACGCGAGTAGGTACCTAGTTAAGAACTTTATGATTTAGATATGTTTTGAAAAAATAAACGTTTGGAATGAAATAAAATATTCAAATTAGTGTTTTTTTTATTTGTACATATTTACTTTCGCTGTAAAATCAATTATGGCACCCTAATGACAAGTGAAAAATCCCGAGCAAGGCCGGATACATATTAGCTTTTTTAAAATAAAAAATTAACACGTGCCGGAATCGAATAGACGAGAACTTGTTTTTGCCAGAAGCGGTACGAAATGAGATTCATGGAAGCCGCCTCCACAAACATCAAACTTATAGAAAGGGATCCAACAATGGGCTTAACGGGCGAGCCCTTCGACACGATGGTTTCAGTAAATACTGGTCAAACCAGTCGTGTGGAGGCTCTATAAAGATCATTAATGTCTATCTCTTTACACTTTGTGTACGGTAGCTATACTATCTACAGAGTTTCATCAAGTGCTCTGTGAATATATAACCAAGAGAAACACAACAACCTTGTGCTGTATTCTACAAACACTCAAACTCAAATAATATTGCATTGATGTAGGTTAAGCACGAATTGTACATAGATGCCCATCTTCAAATTCATAGAGTATGTCTAATTATATAGCGTAATTGCCCATTTATGATGGATTATCTCATTCACTTGCATAATACATACTCGTAAAATCGATCATGTTATATACGATATAACATATTAATCATCACGTGTTTGTAGATAGCACTCTTCTTGAAAAGTAAATGTATGACTTCAGTGCGACATTAAAGATAAAACGTCTACGAAAGTTTAAAAAAAATTAATTTATCTTTCAATAAAAAAAATAATTAAATAAACGAATTTATTTTATACTTAACGATATTTGTAAGTTATGAATATAATCGATAAGGCTGTTTTCGAAAATAATGAATATTCAAGTAATGTCTCGAAATAATTGCTTGGAAGCGGACATCGTCATTCTGACGGTCTCCGTGGTTGAGTGGTTACGATCCTAGGATACGAATCCAGAGGTCGCAGGTTCAAATCCCGGCGTGAGCGAATAAATTTTATTTTATTTCACCGTGACCGGTTTCAGCTTGTTAAAGCCATCTTCAGACTGGTAAAAGTTAATCTTAAACTACGGTTTATATACACAACATGTGGGGGAGGAGGGGTGGGGAGATAATACAAGGGATTTATTCTATTACATGGGTTTTCTTTATATTTGACGACTTAATGACAAATATAAAGAAAACCCATGTAATAGAATAAATCCCTTGTATTATCTCCCCACCCCTTCTCACCCACACATGTTGTGTATATAAACCGTAGTTTAAGATTAACTTTTACCAGTCTGAAGATGGCTTTAACAAGCTGAAACCGGTCATGATGAAATAAAATAAAAGTGGAAATAAGTTTTATATGTGTGTTATTATATCGCTATTGACTTGTGTTTTATTATTTTGGTCTTGTGAACATACCGAGTAGTGGGGAATAAATAAATTTTCCTTTATTAATTAATGTTATATTGGGATCATTCATTAATTTACTAATAGTTTCCTTTGTTCGAGTAAGTTTTATGTAAGTCCCTTTATTTCTGTATGTAAGGGTTTAGGCTCGTTGTTGTCAAGCGGGACGCGATTACTTACAAATTTAATTTCTGTTGCAATTTTGCAATATTGTTCCAAAAACGTTGTGAATAATAATTCAGACGAATGGATATGCAGAAGTCGTATAGAAGTTATTCTCTAGATTGTGCAATCAGTAGGTAATCACCAATCTACGGCGTAAATAAATCAGTAATCCTTTTTCGCTCATCTTTAAAAAAAAAAAATTACGGTCTGTACCAACTTTGTGTGAAAAAGCATTCAATCTTGTATAATATCATTTCAGATTTTACTCGTGGCGGTTGTGTGCAGCGGTGCGGTGTGCAGCGCGAGAAGACTGCATTTTAATGACCCCAGGGAGGCCACCATCATCAGACAGAAGGTCGACCCATGGAGACCCGACGGCTACAAATTTGCGTAAGTGGTTATCGTAACGCAAGCAGCTTCACATCGATTACTCTGACCGTAAAATATAGTGCAATCGGAGATTATTCACGACAGGGGTTAACTATCCAATATATCGTATTGTAACAGAGAACATTTCTTCCTCTTTCTGTGTCGACTATGGGTAGAGGTGCATAAATAATGAGTTTTTTTTTACCCGGGGAACGAGCTTTCTTTTGCTACTGTGGGGCTTTGCGAACTGTCCAAATA
The DNA here is from genome assembly GCA_022606495.2 of Halesus radiatus. NCBI lineage: Eukaryota > Metazoa > Arthropoda > Insecta > Trichoptera > Limnephilidae > Halesus > Halesus radiatus. The sequence continues at coordinate 82,221 of JAHDVE020007012.1, read as the reverse complement.
ATTGAATTTGATCTAAATTCAGCGAGTTAAATGTGATTTAAAAAATAAAAGATTAACTTTGTTTACATCACCTGAATTTGGTATATACTTTTTCCGACCGGGTTTCGCTACTACCGTAGCTTCTTCAGGGCAGTATACAACTAAACTATGAACTAATAAGATACAGATGTGTTATAGATTGATAAAAACTGGCGAGTGAAGGACTAAGGCTACCTGACCGGGAAGGGCGTGTACTTTGTTTGTTGGGAATAATTTAAGAAATAGACTTTTATTTAAATTTATTTGATTATTTATTAGTATACTATAACTGTTTTTGGCTTTTCTTATTTCTGCGCGTCTAAGTTATCTAGTCGAATGCTTATTCCATTTGTATTCAGTAAACTAGTGCCTGTATTTTTATTGAATGTGTGGTCTGTTAAAACAAATCGCAATAAATAACGGTTATCATGAAAACTTAGTAAATAAAACACTTCATAAAATGTCGTCATATGAAAAAAAATAAAAATAAAAATATAGAAAATAAATGTGATTTCTTCAAAAGGTGTTATCACTTTGTGGAGTCATATTTATTAAGTTAACAATAATTATTTTGTTTAAACTACCGTATTTAATACGTAAATAATTACATATTTCAGAATCGAAGCTTCCCTCATCAGGTATATTGTTTATACTAATGTGGGAGCTTTGTTTCTGAAACATATCGATATCTTAGTTCAATGGGGAACTAACTCAAAAAACTGGAAAACTGGATTTGAAAATTTTTCATAAAGACATCGCTCCGATGTAAAGTTATTTTGTCCACCTATAACATAACAATAAATCCAACATGTAAGTAATTTATCAACCTATCATATCATAGGTGTAATGGCTACATTTATTATGTTCCAAACGGAAAAAATTGACATGTTTCCATTGAGCTAAGACTGCTGATTTCATTATAATTCCGTAAAGAATTATCTGACTACATAATTAGGGCGAATTAATTTTTTTTTTATTGAAATATAAGAAGGGATAGTTTCTTTACCATTTTTCATCCTTTTCAAATTTTCAGTTATTTCCCTATTGAACTACGGTATCGATATAGATATTTACACCCTAAATACAGTAGTTTAAACAAAATAATTATTAATAATTAGTTTAATGTAAGCTCACATTGATTACTTATCCCAATATCAACATTTTGTACAATACTCTTTCAAAATATCGAACCGAAGTAATGCCGAAGTATAAAATGTATCGAGAGCATCTCCTGTCCCACTACTATCTTACTTTTCCTCTCCCCCATCGAGTTTTTTTTCTTTATCTTGTTAGTTTCATAAATAAAACACCTGTATTTAACCACTATTAGCACAAGAAACTTTGTAGGCTTACCTTTTGTTAAACTTCCTTTGAACATATTTTTGTATGAAAAGCTGTTTGTTTCTTACTAATAAATAAATAAACTATTACTGGTGGGTTGTTCTGTGTGTCAAACACAAGTGATAATTCCATTTTTTTCGACATATTTTGCAAAATAAGGCCACATTCACGAAAAAAATTTCCATCGTGTTTCAATGTATTCCATTTTTTAAGTATACGTAATGCAAACAAATAGGTTACCTTTTCAGTTGTATTAATTAATGAAACAAAGAGGGAAGAAAGGAAAAAGTTTAGATATTTGTTAAAAGATAGAGCAATGTATTATGCTGTGGAAATTAAAAATTTGTGTAAGAAGAGGGGAGAAGTTAAGCAGGTGAGATAAGAAAATGATTGCAATCATATTTCAAATTTTTAATCATTAAAATCAATTATGAGACATTATTACATAAGAATAAATTGAACATACCTGGTGGAGATTAAACAAATTTAAAAAAAATTATAAGTTTGAACAAGTACTTCGTGTGGAACTGATGTTTGAACTGTGAAAAAAACAATTTAGAATGCGATAGCCGTGTACTCGAGTCACTTGGTTATCTCTGTGCAGCAGCGTGCACTGTGTACTATTTATTGCCTTTGATACAAAAGGAAGATTTTATTACCGGTATGGTCATAAACCAGTTAAACAAGGGGCTATTTCTACGCTGGCTTCTAGCTCAATAATATTTCAATGGAAGAAGGTCAATGGCAGTGAGGCATGGAACTGGCAGAGGAAGGATGAAAGTAGAGTGAATGCTATAGAAATGAGATCTCTGAGACGAATGTCTCGTAAAACCATGTATGATCGTGTGAAAAATGTTGAGATTCATAAAGAATGCAAGGCTAATGTATGCGTAATGAGCAAGATTAAGAAAGGGACGCTTAGATGGTTCGGGCATGTAGAGCGAATGAACTAAGAAAGGAGTATAATGGAAGAAGAAGCCGGGACGTCCGAGGAAGGCATGGCGCGATTCGGGCCATGTCAGAAGTCGGAATAACAGAAGAGAAAGTATGAGACGATGTATGAATGTGAATGAAGAAAGAAGTGTATGCCAACATCGAGTTGTTTGGCGGTCTATCCTCTCTGCCTACCCCTGCGGTGAAACGGCGTGGTGGTTAGTTAGTTAGTTAAGGTCAATAACCAGAACGATAAAATAATTCTAATAATCAGCACGAAGCTATTATCGAATAGATAAAAGACAAATAATTTTTAATTATTGCTGTCATTTAAACATATGCAAAGCTTAATAATAACATTAAAACATATACATATTTTTATTTTTACAGTATATAATATTATTTTCATACAATGGGAATTTATACCCAATAAGCCACTGCAAGTAGCTTGTCAGCAGGATTTTAATTCAACACTATTATATAGTACAACAATAAATAAAAATAATCTTACAAATATTAGCGCAATAATAGAACAATATAAGTACATGCATGTTGTGATCAAAGAACACAATTTGAAAAAAAAAATTAAAAACTATGAAAACGGGAAGTCAGTTTCAGACTCCAATTACATAATAGCAATTAAAAATTGAAATTAATTCTATTCATGTGGTCGTACGAATTAAAAAAAAATTACAATTAATATTGAGTATTAAAAACTCAATGTTATTTAAATATTTAATACACATTTTTTTAAATTATCGCTTAAATTTCGATAAAGCCACAAAAATATTCATTTAATGCAGAAAGCGTTAGATTTATGGGTTTGATTAAGTAGAGTTATGTCACATTAATATTATTGATGTTATGTAACGTGTTACATTTTAACAGAAAAACGTGTATTTATTTATTTAATAAGTACATTTGACACCAAAAAATAATTAATAAAACAGAATTAAGTAAAATGTGAACATAGTAAACATGCGTCGACGATAACCTGCAATACATGTGTGAATACAGTATGGCCCAGTCAAAATTAATTAGCCAGTGCCTCTTCTATAAAACTAATCATGCAGTTGCACGTTGCGAAATTTTCTCTTTGTTCATTATATTGTTATAATTTTTAAATTTGGTACATAAGATCAATTTGGAAAGATGTTTCACTATTTAAACACTCGTAGTATAGATAATACACTAAAATAAAAATAAAAAGACGCGAATAAAGTAATACAAACGAAGAGAAATCTACTGGTAATGAGAAGTAATCAGTGGACATTTTTAACAATTTTACTGACTCTGTCCTTCCTAAATCTACTAGACATTATTTAGTTGTGTCTAGACCATGGATGACAATTTACACATCTTCTTCAGACTTTCATTATTTTTCAGTTTTTTTGGTTGTTAATATTCCTAAAATTGTAAGGTTAAGCCATAATCCTGATGGTCGAAATATTCATTTGGAGAATCGATCACCCATACCTGAACTGATACCCAACTTTCAGTGACAAAGGGCCAATATTTTTCCAACAAATACCTAAAAAAATGGTGCTCGGTTGAAAATCAAATAATTAATTTTATTTTTAATTTCTACAAATTCCTAATTTGACCATTTTGAGTTTTCAGTCTCAATGTATGTTTCTTTTTATGGACATAAAATTATCTTTGATCGTGACCATCGCAACTTTACGAACAAATATATTAGATAAAAAAAGAACATAAAAATGAATGCATCCTTGAAAACACAGGCTGTATTCATGGGATCGTTTAAAATGAATAGAATTCTGATTAGATAAATTGAATTTCATCTTCTTAAAATTTACATTACGACGTCATTTTTATCTATTATACTGATATTGTCACGACGGTATTAAAATAATCATTTCCGGATGAATAACGATTATTTTACGAAATATTCGGAAGATTGTCATAAAAATGAAAAAAAATTCTTTCCGTGACAAGGAAAATTACATGGCAAAATTAATAAAATCCTACTTTGACCTTCCTTCACAATACAAAGAAGAATTTAAATACGAGTACATCTATAAATTCTGCCTTGATGTCATTAAAAGGTTAAATTAAATCACTTTTATTATATCGTTTCACATTTAAGGAACTTTTGCTAACTACCTTTACTAGGATATACATATCACTGAGAATGAAATAAAATAACATCAGAATTTCACGAATAAATTATTCCCGCAAAAGGTGAAGGTTTTCTCATTCTCATGGTCAATACGCATTATGTAAACAATCATAATTTACGATAAAATTTAAGACAGTCTACCAAATAATATATGTCACCGTGTGTATATAGATGAAAAATAAAAATAAATAAATTGACGTGGGATTTAACTTTTAATTCCACAGAACAGTAAAAAACCAGAGAAAAACTGAGCTGAACAGTACTCAATCAATAAATACTATCATCTGTAAGCTCATATATGAACCTCTTTACACCCCTATTTTATCTCAAGGCACCTTTAGGTGTCCCATAGTTTGCTGTACTTCAATTGACTTTATTGGATTCATGAGCATTTTGAATTCCCGAGCAAGACACCGCAGTAGCGGGGCAATACATATTATTCATTAAATAAAATTCAGTGAAAATTAAAGTTTTACCGTAACAAAGGACACCGAATGATAGATTTAATGATGGTTTCGTGTCGGTTGACTTATTTTTTGTTGTTTTTATTTAACCGAATGGATAGTAATGCACAATAGGAATGGTAAAAAAAAAATATTACAAAGGAGTCATTATTAAAATCCCACGAAGTGTCTATTGGTTTCGTGCATTACAATGAAGATTAATCTTCCGTATTACGAAACTTGCAATGCCCAATCATTTTAATATACTGTGACATTTTGTATTATTATGAAGGAATTCCGCCAGCCAATGTTAATATTTACATTAGAGATTTTAAAATGATGGTGGTTCTCATAGGCAGCAAAATCAATCTTAGTGCTGCTAAAATTCAACATAAGTACCACCTACATGTATAAAAAAAAATCTTCTTTTACTTCAGATTCGAAACATCGTTCGGCACTTCGAGAAGTGAGACCGGCTACCTGAAGACAACCCCAAATGGCCGCCAGGTCATTGTGACAGAGGGAGAATTCTCCTACTATGGAACCGATAGAAAATTCTATAGCGTTAACTATATCGCTGACGAGAACGGATACCAGCCGTTTCTGGGCGGAATTCCTCAGACCAGGGTGGGACTGTTACCTTCAACGGTATACGAAGATGATGCTGATGACTTCTTGTTCCCCGATGATGAATTAAACGCCGTATTTACAACGAGTACTCCTAGAACTACGCCTTCTACCTTATCACCAACCACTATCTCTGGTGCTGTTACTCGTGGGCCTTCCTCTACAGCCCCAACTATTACTGACCCAGCAACGCCGGATGTCACGGCTCCGAAAGTGGTAAGGATTAACCAGTGTTTAATCATTTAACTAGCCTTGTTGACAAAGAAGGGGTGTGAAATTAACGTATTGAATTGACAGGAACTCCGGTGACTGACGGATTTAAACTGTTGAACGCGGAAAGAAGTTTTTTTTTTACCTCATCAATGATGGAAGATTTGAGCGAATGTTGATTTTTTATATCAATTAAGACCCATTGTTAATTTAATTTGAAGCCCATTAGCAACGGTGCTGTGACTGAAAACGATTTCAATTTATTAGATGCGTTCCGCTGATAAATTAACGATTGAAATATATTCCTGGATGTCACATCGGAAATACAATCTTCTTAATTTGATGGCCTGCATTCTTCGTAATGGAAGCTTCTTGGTAGAACTGCTTCATACCACTACCTGTCACGCTGGCCCTAGAGTCACAACGTGAGGCGTCTTACTCTACGTCGTCTACCAAAAATCTTGCTTTGGTATTCAGTTAGGTGACCTTAGTGTCAGCGAGTTGTTACTAAAAAGTCCAGAGAAGACATTGTAATGCACTGTCAGACAGTTTGAAAATGGCTTTAAACGCCGAAACAGCTGTCACAATAATAACAACGAAAATTACTTGCAGAACTTAATAATAACATTATTAAATTTGATTACATTAAATTTTTTTTTAAATTAAATGGAGTTCTACGAATCAAACACAAAAACAATTAATAATTAATTGTTGCTTTAGGATAATTTTATGTTGTGGTGATATCTATTCGTAAATCTTCAATAGTGATTCTTTCATATAGCCATTGGTGCTAATGATAAACCTTTTATTTTCCAGGTTCCAAATGATACTGCAATTGTTGATGTGGGACTGGAAGACAGATTTCAACTTCCTCCCGGAGTCATCGGATCATTATTGGGGGGCTAAACTGATAAACTAATCTAAAAGTAGTTAAAATATTTATATAATTTATTAAACATCTCGCAAAGCAATCCAAAATAACTGTTGACACATAATTGAGACACTACCCCAATATATTGAAACAAATGCCTATAAAGGATTGTCCCAACAGTTTTCTTTTCTTAATATCAATCGTGTATGTAGCTTGCCAAAATTGAAATATTTCGAATAGAGTATCAACTTAAAAATGGTTTGACTACTCATTAAACATCTCTGTTAAGAGATTGATGTTTTTTAAAACTATCAATGAATTATTCAAATTAGAATTTTTATTTTTTTATTGTGTCATTGATTAAATAACAACTGCACATAAGTCAATGTAGACAATATAATCATTGTAAATATAATATTTTCATAAGAAGCAATCACTTTGTGGTTTGACATTGTATTAAGTAAATGAAACACGTTGTTATAAACCACCAATATATTTTATTTTCACCAACCGGTTTCGCTTAACTCAAGCTTCATCAGGGTAAATATAATAACTAAATTCTAATACTTGAGTTAAGCGAAACCGGTTGGTGAAAATAAAATATATTCGTGGTTTATAACAACGTGTTTCATTTACTTAATAAATTGTAAATATGTTAGGTTAGTAACTTTTAGAATTGATGAGAAATTTTGTATATTTTCATTATGATTATTTTTCCAGAACAGCGTTATTTTTAAATAATATATGTTTTTTTTAAATAAGTTCCAGAAAATTTGTCAAAATTTTTAGAATTTAAAAATATAATCTAAAATTTAATAACGGGCACGATCAAAACATTTTGTGAAACTAAAGAATACTGAGAAAAAAAGCGAAATATGATAAATTGTTACTATGTATATATTTAGCACTACGATTTTTTTTGCTGATGAAATGATTAAAATATCTGTCTTATATATAATATTAAGTTCTGATAATCCGTTAAAAGCATTTAATATGATTAAATTATAATTATAACATATTTTTATGAATAAGACACAGTTTATGTAAGAATAAAATGAAATAAGTAAAGACTGTTTTATAACTGCCAATTGATTAAGTTAAGAACAAACTAATTTGTTTATGAAATTAACCTTAAATGAATATTTCTATACCTAATTATAAGATTTAATTACTATTATAAGAATGTATTCAATGAAGAATCCTACTTTCCAAAAATATTAATGTACATTTTGTTAATTAAAGGTGAGAAAGCAAATTGATTGATTTTTAAGTGTTTGTGTTAACCACACCTTTTGAAATTGGCCTGCGCAGGAAAAATAATATAAAAATTATTATTTTTTTGTTTCCAACCATCCAAAAGACTCAAAGCGAAAACCTCATTCGTACCAGATTTTATTCCGTCATTCGTAATAAAGGGTTGTTTTGAGCCATCCCTAAACCCCTTCTATGCATTTTCAATCTTTCTCTTGACTCATAGATTTGACATAAGATTTCTAAAGTTACGCTACTACATAAAAATGGTGACAAATCTTCAGTCTCTAATTAAATACCAGGTGCAATTCTCTCCTCCCGGGCTAAGATTTTCAATCTAATCATTCATAAATATATCTACCCCCAAGTGGAACAAAATTGACGAAAGGCAAGGTTTTATATCCGGCACTGTGATCAATCTAAAGGTTTTTACAGAATATGTATCTCAAGATATTGATGGTAATAATCGAGTAGGCGTATCTTCGCAGAGGTTTTTGACACAGTAGACCAATTTGTACTCCTAAATAAACTCGAAAGATTTGGATTTAAAATTAAATTGCTGAATTTATTTGTAAGTTATTTGTCAAATGACAGAACGTTACAGACATGTTTAGATCAACAAACTTTACCACATACTCAGGTGTTCCTAAAGGGTCTAACATTGGTCCTTTTCTTTTCTTATTATTAATTAGCGATATCCACAAATGTAATCAAATAATCTTCGGATGATATAAAGCTATTCTTAAGAAATTTAACCTTAAATTGCCCACAATTTCAGAGCAACATAATTTCTATCGTCGAATGGAGTCGCACTAATAAATTAGTATTAAATTTTGATTTAAATGCTCAATTATCTTCTATACTAAAGCAAACACTTCGACTTATTTTAACAAAATGATGTCTAATTTTTATCTTCAACATTTTAGTAGTTCGAAGGACTTACAGATGAAGAAAGTATTAAATGGTTACTTATATATTTACATGTTAGAGACTTACTGAGTTAGACGGGTACTGTCCCTGGTTATGTCCAACAGTCTTCCTATCAAGAATACTGGGTGGTAGTAGCCTTGCCAACAGACAGAAAACTGCTTTGCTTGTAATGCCCTATATGTAACCTCTTAAACGGTCATATCAGCAATCCAGAAAATTTAGAAAAAAAGGCCCATTATGTCCCTTACAGTTCTGCAAGAACGAGCGTGCACAGATCTTTCCTTTTTCCGAGATGCAGAACTAATCTACCATCAGCAATGCCCCTCGGAAGCATGACCATGCTCTTAATTGAGCTAACTTCTGATTTCGACATTTTTCACGTGAATATTGTTAATTTCCAAATGCTATTAAGTATGTAACGAACATTGGGTAATAATGTTATATACTTTTGTTATGGGAATAATTTCTGTAAATATACATGGAAATTAAAATAAATAAATAAATGATATAATTTCTTCGAAAGATTGGTATTCACTCTGTGGTGTCATTATTAAAAAATGAATTAAAAATTGTTTTGTATTCACCACTTTATTTATGTACTCATATGAAAATGAAGATCCAATGAAGAAAGTATCGCTTTCGAAACATGTTAATATGTGTATATTAATAAAGTGGTGAATTCGAAGTAATTTTTAATTCATTTATAAATAAATGATAGTTCTCAAAAGTTATTATAAAATTTATATTGATAAGCGCTAAAGATTTTTTATTATTGTAAGAAAATATATTAGAAGTAAGGGGAAATGAACAGCATATTGTTGATGATTTCTTTAATTAAAAATCAACATTTTTTGTTTTAAACGTTGTTTACATTACCTAGGCGTAGTTTGCGGACAAAAATTTTACCGCAACTTTGAAAAGGTTTCTATATGGGGTGGGGCCAACACATCATAACATAACATCTCAAATCACTAGTACATCTACCTGTATTAGCGCGGAAAACCGGGAGATCGTAAACTGCAATGCAATCATTCAACCAAAAAAAACTCTTTGTAGGAAATGCAACATGTAGGAAATAATTTCAGAACAAGCAAAAGGGTGTTAGTTATATTTAAAAAAATTAAAAACTTCAATATTAAAATGAAGTTCTACAAATTAAACTTGAACACAATAAACAAATAAAGGGGCTTCATTGAAGACCGACTAAATCTTTCAGAATCTGGGCTAACGGCCCTAAAAGGTTACTAGCCACCACTTGCTGGTCCTGTAATATCATAAATTACCTTCGCAAAATTTAAAAACATCTGCATTAGATTAATGAATTTGATCAAAACAAATAATTTTTAATGACTGACATCTTTGAATGACGTGCAGAATTAAATTTGCTCTCCACACAGTTCGAAAACTAAACTAGAAAAATAAATACAGATTTACAAACCTCTCCGCCCGTTCGATAGCGTCGCTATTGTCGGTTTGTGAACACAATAATCTAATAAATTCATTCCACAAAAGCATCCAATTCACTTTAGAGATAGGCAGTAATGCATCGATTAATTTTTTAGATTTAACACTAACTTCAATAAATAACAGAATTGAATTCAACATTTTTCGTAAACCTACGTACACAGATGTAACAATCCATAACATGTCAAACCATCCGGTCACACATAAACATTCTGCTTATCATTCAATGGTGCACCGGCTAGTAAAAATCCCACTATCATCTGTTAATTTCACGATTGAACTTACAAAAATTAAACAAATTGCTCTAAATAATGGTTATTCTACAAATTTAATTGATAAAATCCTCAATAAGAAACTTAAACTAATTTCAACAAATACATTTTTATTTAATACACCTGAAAATAATAATAAAATAATAAATCCCGTTCAATGGCGCAGAATCTTATATATATCCAACTTTTCCTCACTTAGCACAAAAAAATTTCCTTCTCACATTAAACCCGCGTTCTATACTGATAACAATTTAGGTAAATTACTAAAAAATACTAAAGATAGAGAACATAAATTAAGCCACTCAGGTATTTACCAACTATGTTGTAATGATTGTCCATCGTTCTACATAGGTAAAACAACTAGAAATATAAATATTAGAGTCACAGAACATTTAAGATGCTTAAATAACAATAACTTCTCAGAATTTGCCAATCATCTAATTTCCAAAGATCACACTTTTAACAAGGACACAGGGGTTACAATTCTTCACCGTAACAATAAAAGCAAAAAATTGGATAACTTAGAAGCACTCGAAATTAGAAAATCCCTTAATAATAATGCTAGTATTTTAAATAACCAAATTAACTTATCTTTTAGTCCCATTCTGAATATTTTCCCAATAAATCGCTCTGTTCTTCCCGGAAATCCTACAATTACCCCTACCCATTTGCTTACCCCCCACTCCAACACCTAAAATTTATATGTCTTGTCAATATTTTATATCATAAGTTAGTTTTAATATTCTCCTGATGAAGGAAGGGTGCTTCCGAAACCGGTAGAGTTTTGATAAAATAAAAGTGGTCTACAACAAATTTATGTGTTTTTTATTGTACAATAATTTTAAATACTTGATGCTAGTCCCTATCTTGACCGTCTTCCAAGATAATTATGTAGTTTTAGTCAAAGTACCAATATTTGCCAACAGATTCCGTTTCTATTTGATCAAATTTAAGCTGTTAAAATAATGTAAATAAGTATTTTTTTAACCTATATGATGCATATCAGATTCTGGATTTATTTTTTTACAGCTAACAAAATTGTATGCGATAAAATTTTAACTTTAACTACGGTCTCTGGTAACTATGAAACATAATGGTTATTATATTTATTTTACTCTGTTACGAAATAGGGGTGAGTGCAAGGTATCTACTTACTACTAATTACTTACAGCCGTTCTCCCCAACTTTTCGAATGATCAATCTGAGCCGCCGATCAGCCAAGTGTTTTGTTAAGTATTCGCTCTATTTGACTGTCTCCAAACATTTTTTATCTTCGAACTTTCTAAATTGTCTATGAAGAACTCGCCCATTTCTATGAAAAATATAACTGTACCCCCACACGTTCATAGTCAATAAAATGACATCAAAGTAAAAACTTTCAATGTTAAATTAACATAGAAGATCTAATTTTCTATTTATTATGAACACATATTACTTGTCTTAAATATTGTAACACAAACACCAACATTTTATATTTAAAAATGTAGGTTGACTTTTACTAATGCCGCGAAAAAAGAAGTAGACGTTTTTTACGTTTGTCTTTCGTGCGTGTCTTTCAATTTTCAATCAATAATTGTCAATAATATCTTCATCGTCGCTGTCTTCATGTTCGCTGTCCATCTCGCTATTGGCATTACATTAAAAAATATCTTCATTTTCGCTCTCCATATTCAAAATTGTCAATACACAATAGGTACAAAAAATAGTTCGCGAAACGAATGACTTTCAACCATAGATATCTATGACATTTGACGTTTACGCTGTCATTTGGCACTCTGTTGACACTTTTTATAACTAGTCTTTTACTGAGGAGAACTTCAATCCACAAAAATCGAAAACTTAAGATGATCGTAAGTGTGACTAAGAATCTCTTTGGGAAAGGCGAATTTGTGCATTTGAACAGTGCTGAGGCAAAATTTCGGCTCAGCAGTTGCTCAATAAGGTTGGGAAGAACGGCCGTTACTTAGTATCCCCTGACCCACAAACATAGTAAGGCGAGCTGACTATGTGGAATCTGGCAATATGATTAATCTCATTCGAGTTATGGAGGAAATATATTTTTTTGGCATGCAAGTGTATTTATGAAACCAGGGCATGACAGGAATAAAAGGTTGTATTGATGAGTACTGATGACCATTTGTTAGAGAAGCTATTTCCCATTCAGGGGACCATTGGATTTTAATTTACTTTTTAGAATAGGGAAATAGTCTCTAACTGGAACAGTAATATCACTTAACGGACCGTGAACAGTGACTTCCTTAGCCTTGGAATCCGGCATTTGGTTTCCAGTAATATATAATCGTCCTGGTATCCAGGCAAGGACCACTGACCCATGTGCTAGCGACATGAAATACAGGGGGTCTCTGATAGATCAGATTGGGGATTCGCTATTAGAATTGAGTGTGGATGAACTTATTTCTGTGGTGAGCTAAGCGAATCTGAAAGAATGGTGGGGTTTCCAAAATTGTGCGATTTGATGTGATGCAGTGTTTCTATGATAGCTAAGCATTCCGCCGAGAAAATTAAGCATTCTTTGGCAAGTTTGTATAGGTGACTCAATTTCCTGTAAGCGAGAACTTTATTTGAGCAGGTGCAATCAACTAATAATATTACAGTATTAATCAAAAAAATCCGCATTCAGTTTTTTCATTTTCAGGTTAGCCGAAAGCTAGCTACGTACAAAGTTCTTAAATAAGCTGATTGTATATGTTTTGGTTTGCAATTCGATCGTAATTTTATTTTATAAATTTATTGAATTTTATACATTACTTTTTAATGCAACCGTTATCTTCCAATTATTGTCGCTTATGTTGTACATTGTGCCACAGGTCATCGCTTCAGAAAGGTTCAAAGTAAAAGTAAAGGTGTTGGTTACTCAGTTACGTGAGAGTTAAGGTGCAATGCATTGGGACAGTCGTGTAGCAGGTATTATTCAATTTACTCATATTTATTATAGTGGTCAGTAATTTATTTGGATTTTTATGTATAAGTTGGTTGCATATAAATAATATTTTCAACACCTTTTTAAAATCACTTGAAAGATCGAAAAATTTGTGTTATCTCAACTTTTAGGGAGAAATCTGTTCTAAACAGCGGGAAAATCTTTCCAGCAGTCATGATATTAAGATTTTTTTTAAATATAACATTAGAAAATAAGCAAAAATTTCTGGATCGTACGTAAAATAACAGTAAAAAAATAAAATAAATAACGGTGTTGAGACTATTATGAAGTCGGGTAGTGACTAGTAATTTTTAATTCTACGAATGATTAAAATCATGCTTCATTCAAAGCACCGGTGCTAATATTTTTCATAAAAATGTCCATGGAAATAGATTAAATAATTTAGAATCACTAGAAATAAAGAAAACAGTTAAAACCAAAAATAAAATTCTTAATAATCAACTTAATGTGTCCAATAGCTCAATATTAGGTATATTCCCTATAATCTCGTAAAATTTCCCATCCCATAATCACCTGTTCAGGTATTCCTTGGTATTCCATTATGTACACTTCTGTCTCTTTCGCTCGGTTATTATGTCAGATTTCTATTTCATGCTATCTCATTTTTTCTTTGTTCTATGTTATGTTCTGTCTTATTCTATTTTGTATATATAAACACACACTATGTATTTTTGATCAGTTTAATTTTTGTACCCTGAAGATGCTTATGTTAAGCGAAACCGGTCGGTCGTAATAAAATTAAATAAAATTCTCGTGGTTATAAACAAAGTTATTGTTTTATTTTCATTAAATATGTCTAACCACAAAGTGACTGCTTTCTTTAAAAAAAAAATTAAATCATTTTCGCAATACAACTATCGGTCGTCAGATTAAAATTATCTACGAACTCTGTATAATACGCACGTCTTCTGAGAGGCTTACTTTACTCTGGCTTCGAACTCCCATACCTGAGCTAGTCACTTAGGGTTAGGGTTTTAGGGTTAGGGGCTTGTTGTGAAGATTGCGTCCATTAAAGGAGACTAAATTGTAATTCCAATCCCTTTTAGACGTAATCAAACGTGATTGGGTCTTTGAAACATTAGCATAGGGCCGATCTTTGTGAAAAATTACATCAAGGGCGATGCGCTATCTAACGAGAATAATATATACATATAGGTGTTTCAACTGTTCATCATTTGCTTCAGTGATGCGTGCTTCATTTCATTCTATTACATGAATATCATGTTTCCACGCTAATTGATGTTTCTGAAAAAAAATTGATAGATTTATTATAAACCTCTGGTCAAGCAAAATTTATGATGTCATTTATATATTATAGTAGTAGCAAACTTAACAAATTTATTCATAATGAATACTTATTCATTTGCATTTGGACAAGGTTTTACAAAAAATAGGTGTGTTCCTTTATAATGAACATCATCTGTCAAATATGTAAAGATATATACCAGTGGCGTTGCGATGGCTTGGATGATCTGGTCATCCGCCGGGGCCTTAATTACTATGGGACAAATGCAATACAACGTTTTTTTTTTTCAACGAGTTAAAAGAAAATTAATTAATACATTATTTACCTACCAAAACGTCAAATACAATTGATGGTGAATATAAAATTAAGTTATCTTGGGATTTGAGTACCTACATATTAGAGTATTAAAGATGTATAAGCATTTGCTAAAACATTTATTTATCGGGTTCTTAGGAAAATAAATAATGAACATAAGCCCTCCACATCCATTGCTCTATTTCCGAAATATGGGATCTGAATGTGTATTTTTTTGTTTCAGTCATTTGTAATCTTATGATGCTTTTTTTGTCTATGAATTCGAGAAAATATTTTATAAATCGTATACAGAATCCAAACATATGCTTTCATAGTTTTCCACAGCACGGTGAGGGCTCGGCAATAGCACGGCATGTCTTGAACGTCCAAAGCAAGTCGTGCCGTCGCGTTGTTTGTTTTTATAATTTACGCTGTGGTCGTGAACGGCATTTGTGCAGTGGTTGATAGGGTGATGGGGGGTAGGGGCTCGGAGTGCGGACTCACGCACATATCAAATTATCGTTATGATCACATACGTTGCTGTGCAAATTATAAAAGCGCCCTTTGAGTTGCTGTAGAAACCTATCCTAATACCTGTTTTCCAAACTTTGTTGTACAATTTATCCACGCTGCTCATACTTTAGCATTGCAAGTGTTACGGCTGATAATTGACTAGGAGTGCAGAATTCAAAGGTTTAATATTGATGTACCCAAATCATGCAGCGAATCATTTAGTTAAAATATTTTTTTATTGAAAATTTTTGTACTATTAATAATAATAATATCTTTATTGTAAATACATTTTAACTATAACTAAAAGACACGTATAATATAATAATGTAAGTGTACAGTGGTTTATAAAGTAAAATAAAAATAATATAATAACAGTTATAGTTGAAGTTTCACATAACCCACCTCACTAGGATAGCCTGTGTTGAGGCAATAATTTTGCAAATTATTTTATAGTTTTAAAATACCTATGAATATATCCTTATATTAAGATATGCTTCGTAAATCGTTGAATCAATAATTTCGAATTTGGGTGAGTGCACCAGTAAATGCCCTATCATTACTTTTAATGATTTTTTTTTACATTGTGTTTGAATATTTTTTGTGAATCAGATTATTGTATGCTAACCGGAAGAATATTGTAAATTATATAAATTGAAAATACACTTTGTATATACCACTTTACTTAAAATATATAAATATTTCTACATGTTTCGATAGCAATGCTATCATCTTCAGGAATAAATGAATACTCATATGAATACTCATAATGAGTATTCATTTATTCCTGATAATAAATAATACTCATTATGAGTATTCATATGAGTATTCATTTATTGAAGATGATAGCATTGCTATCGAAACATGTAGAAATATTTATATACAGTAAAGTGGTATATAAGTGTATTCAATTTATATTAATAATGATGCCACAAAGTTACAAAGCATTTGAAGAAATTATGAATATTGTAAAGTCTTGTCGCAAAGTACCTAAAATTCCGTTGCCCAAAATTAGTATGAATTACAGGAATTTGGAGTAAATCTTTGTTGGCATTTCTGGTTTAATCAGTGTTTAACCTTTTTTCATAGTATTTACTTTTGTTTGAATAAAGATTAGTGAGGATTGTTTTAGCGTAACGAACGTCAAATATTCTCATTATATTAAAGATTAAGTTAGAGTCTGTAATTAGAGGTACTAAAGGATTATTTTTATAATCGTTTTCTGTGCCTTTATTATTGGATCTAGTGCAGATTTTGAAGCAGTCTATAAAATACAAGAAAATATGATAAAAATTAAATATGTAAACAAAAAAAATCCCACGACGGCAAAACCTGTGTGTGGGTATTATTATAGTGTTTTTATCACATTTCTATGAGTCATGTGAAAGTTTGCATTTTAAACAAAAATTAAATTAATATTATAATAATAATAATTATTATTATTATTATTATTATTATTATTATTATTATTATTATTATTATTATTATTATTATTATTATTATTATTATTTATTATTATTATTATTATTATTATTATTATTATTATTATTATTATTATTATTATTATTATTATTATTATTATTATTATTATTATTATTATTATTATTATTATTATTATTATTATTATTATTATTATTATTATTATTATTATTATTATTATTATTATTATTATTATTATTATTATTATTATTATTATTTAACAGAATTTACTGTTATTATCACATATACGTACATAAGTATAATAAAATTTTAGTGGACGTTTTAAAATCACACACAAGTACGATACTTATGTTTTGGAAGTAGGTTTTATAAAAATGTATATGTATTGGTGTAATAAAAAATGATAACATAAAATAAGACATTGAACAGCATAATACATTGTTGGTACCAGCAACAGGTGAAAAATTGAGTTGAATTTTAAAAGTCTGACATAAAAATTTAAACAAAAGGGAAAATACTATAGATGACTGTTAAGACTTATAAGAAAAACTTACCTATTTCAGTGTTTTTTTATCCAAGATTTAATAATTTTTTTTATAAGAGTTAATTTTTTGACATACCACGGTCTCTTCAAAGGTTATTAAAAGTGAATTATACATTTTTGCTGCAATAGTTATACACACTCACCCGTTACGTAGATCCACGTGCGAAAAAACGTTTTGAATGTTAGAGCCGCTCTTAATCTCAATCGAGGAAATAAAATCTCAGCATATTTTATGTTTTCAGAATGTATCAATATTCGATCCAGGAAACATAAAAGGGCTGAAAAGAGTAGAATGTTTTCTCGGTTGATTCTGCGTTGAATCATGTAAAAAAATTTCGTCTTGTTGCTAAGAGATGAATTCGCAACTTTAGAAGTGAGAACATTACTTAATCCCCCAATATTCTAATTCAAAAAACGTTTTAAAAGAGTTCACCTTTTGCATGTTTATTTTTTCTTTCTTTATTCATATTTATTTGAAAAATATTAAACATGGTAGTTATTAAGAGCTGCATATAAACCACATTTGGAATCTCTGGCACAGACCACTATGCTACCGAGGTCATCTCGTCCGTGATGCCGGATTAAACTTATTCCTAACTTAACATAGATAATTCAGATGCGTAATCAACTGCGTAAATGTCACAAGATGAGTAGGCTCGATACCGGAGAAGCCTTAAATTAATGTACGTTGTTGATTTCCTGTTGTAGTCTTATTTTCCAAGCATAAATTGCGCATTAATCTGTCAAAAATTCTAATTTAGCGTCGGCCAAGCATCGTTATTGAACGTAATTATTGCAATTTATTAAGGCAAGAACGTTGCCCATTTTTCTGGACGGACATTCTATTTTAATTGCATTCTCAAAAATGGCAACATATGAAGTCACACGAGCGATAGATATTGTCTGCTAATGTATGTCAAGTAGATATTATGTCGACAGCCATGAAAACCTACATTTCTATGAATAATGCAGATGAACTTTAAAGATGTTTAGATCAAAAATGAATGTATCTTTTGTTTAAAAACGAAACTAGTTCGGAAATATTCGTTATACGTATTTAAAATATATACTGGATTCTACATTTTTATAGTATTAATGAAAAATACTTCTCGTAAGCATGCTAAAAGTGTGATTGTTTCTTTGATGATAAATCTATTCAAGGCGGTGAAAATGGAAGTAATGCAAAATCATGTTTTTTTGGTTTAAAAATTTGATGGCCTAGAAATATCACAGATGATTTTAATATTTTTTTAAAATTATTATGCCTGAGCTTTACAAAATAAAGTAAAACACGCATATTAGTGATGTTTTTTTTGCGCGATTCGAAATATGTGGCCGGTGGTTCAGCGCGAATTTCAACCTTTTCGCCACCTGTATAAGGAGTATTTTTATTATATTTATATTAGAAACTAGACACCACCAAGTTACCAAAATAACACAACAAAAAATTATAACTTTTTAATAAAAAAATACTACAATTTTGTTAATATTAAAGTTAAGGAGCACCTAAGGTGTCGAGTAATATTAATTATTCTGATTTTGCCAACCATGTTTTGGAAACAAATCATTCTATTGATAATAAATAAAATTCACCCCACTGATAGTTTAAGCAATAGATTAAATACAAGTGGCTTAATAGTCATCACTATGCTAAGAACGACCAGAGCTCAGTGCCACTACTCGTATTTAGGTATAAGATGGTACAATATATTATTATCAAAAAACAAAATTAATCTAACCGAAACATTGAAATATCATCATTTTAAAAGGAAAATTAACTCCCTAAACTTAAATAATGATATACTGTAATATCTAGCATAGAAATTTCGATTTGGTTATTTTTTTTTATTATTCTAAATGTTTTTTGTTAATTTTACGTTTATAATAATAATAATCGGATGATTTTTATAGCGCCGTTTTTGTGAAAAATCACCTCAAGGGCGCTGTACAAATCATACTTCCTATTCTTACATTTTTCCTATATTACATCTATTACATTTTTTTTTGGACAGGCTATCATTACACATTATTTATAGACCATATAAAGAGATGCAGTTAAATTATCAAAACTAAATACGGCTTGATCTATGTTTTCATACATGTTAAATTGAGAAGAAAAAAAAATGCTAACTGTCTTTATTCCTTACGATATATTGCAAAACGCTAATACAAATTTTAGGAGTTATGTGAAGTTGGGCGGCGGGTGAGGACGGGGGCCGGGAGAACTGATCCATATCCAATCTTCTTTGTCTTTGTTGGTGACGCCCCTGGGCGGCCTGACGGGGCGCTTGGTGTTGGTCTGCCCGTACGCCAGGTAGCGTTTGTCGGCCGGCTTCAGGATCTGGAAAGAGCACACCAGCGTGTCGTCCATTTCTCGCCCCAGCCGGTGGTGTCCTTGTCGGGGTCGGACCACAGCAGGTCGCAGAGCAGCCTGATCGGGCACGTCCGTGGGCCGCATGATGCACCGGATCTGCTCTGTAGACTGGAGGTCAGAACTCAGGTCGCCGTGACAGCAGAAGATCTTCTCGTTTGTAATTAATTAATAAGTTTTTCATTCTATCTGTAAATACTCCTCCCATAACCACGAGCTACTGGAGTTCAACTTATGGAGAGTAGAACAAGAAGAAAAAAATCATGTATTGTTATATGTATGTTGTAATTATAATTTTATTTAAATAAAGATGCTACCCTCAATGGCTTGAAATAATAAAAGTTTTTTTTTTTAAAAGTAAAATTTTTTTAATGAAATAATAATTATTATTAAAAAATAAATCAATTATAAAGTTATCAAACTGTTGATGATTTCCGTTGCTGATGGACTGGGAGAGTTCTAATCCTGATGCAGGAACAGTCCACTTAAACCATGATTATTTAAAAAAATGTATTTATTTAGTTTCGAATATTTATTTATAAGGTATTTTTTTTTTCCTAAATTAATAAAATTTTACAATGCTAATAAGACAAGTTAAGTAAGTAAAGTTTTTCTTACGCCTCCTCACTAGGGGTTCCTGTGCTGAGGCGAAACAGATTTTATTTAAAAACTATTTGTTTTTAAGCTCCTATGAAGTACTTTTCAAGAAGCTGGATAAATCCTCTTCTTTGAGCCAGGTTTTGATTTGATTTTTGAAATCATTTACCTTTCCTGTTTTTTTTATGACCGGTGGAGGTGAATTATATAGCTTAGTGGAGAGATATTTTTAATTCCTTTGTCCAAAAGCAGTTATAAATTTAGGAATATTCACAATGTCATTCTTGTTTGGTGAAAATTAAGTTTCTTCGGTTTTTTTGGTCTTGTTAGCATATATGTTGGTTGTTAGATACTGCAAAAGATTTGAAAATTTCTTTAATTGACGTTCTTATGGGCACTTTTAATATGATTTTTATAAACAATAATTATTAATCTAAAACACTCATCCAAATTGAAAAAAACCTTCCGAGCAAAGATAAATGTCGCCGGCAGGACTCGAACCCGCACCCTTCTAATGTCCGGTCAGATGCTCTACTGTTGAGCTACGTCGGCTTATCGCAAACCCGCCAAGTTCATCAATATATACTAGTGTTCCATTCAATAATTACTGTTTTTATTATATTTTCACCTGTAAACAACCAACTTTATTAGTATGAGAAAGGCTTGTAACGGCTAAATCCCTCAAATAGATGGCGTCGAGACAAATTATGTCTACATTTTATTGGTGAAAATTGCTTTGACTTATCAAATATTTATTAATTGATAAACTAAAGTTCTTAAAAACTTAAGACAAGATTTTTGTGCATAGCGCAAAGGGTAACAATTATTATTTTATAAACAATAATTATTAATCTAAAACACTCATCCAAATTGAAAAAACCTTCCGAGCAAAGATAAATGTCGGCAGGACACGAACCCGCATCCTTCTAATGTCCGGTCAGATGCTCTACCGTTGAGCTACGTCGGCTTATCGCAAACCCGCCAAGTTAATCAATATATACTAGTGTTCCATTCAATAATTACTGCTTTTATTATATTTTCACCTGTAAACAACCAACTTTATTAATATGAGAGAGGCTTGTAACGGCTAAATCCCTCAAATAGATGGCGTCGAGACAAATTATGTCTATATTTTTTTATTGAGTCCTGCCGGCGACATTTATCTTTGCTCGGAAGGTTTTTTCAATTTGGATGAGTGTTTTAGATTAATAATTATTGTTTATAAAAATAATAATTGTTACCCTTTGCACTATGCACAAAAAATCTTGTCTTAAGTTTTAAAGAACTTTAGTTTATCAATTAACTTTTAATATGGTCTATACGAGTATAATGCCCTTTTGTGTTATAGACAATTGTTTCATACGGTTAGTAGTAGTTGCCGATCCCTATTCTAGGATACCACATTCAAGGCGGGAGTGGCATAGGGCACAGTAAACTTTTTTAATATCATTTTGATATAAAATCTATAAATTGTTATTCTTAAAGGGTTGGTAATAGTACAGTTCTGCATTTGGACTTCAATTTCATTCCTTTAAAACTAATCATCTTTTTTAACTATAGGTCTTAAATGTTTTTTCTTCTTCTTTTACATATTACATACTTTATTAATTTTTTTATTTCATTATTATTATTTGAGTACGTACAATGTTTTTCTTTTTTTAAGAAAGGCAAACATTCTCGGGGTACGATTAACCTGGCAAAATTTTAAAATCTCGTACTACCATCACACTAAGCAGAGAATGTTGCTTGTGTCGTTGACTAAGGACTGAGCCAGCCGCGGAGTTGAACTCACGATGCCCGGGTGGGAACCGGACGCGAAGCAAACTCAGCCTGAGTATTTATAACAATGTACTGAAATATTTTATTGTGGGTACATTCCGTAGTTGAGTGATTACGATCCTCGGCTACGAATCCGGAGGACGCACGTTCAAATCTTGGCGTGCGCAAGTAAGTTTTATTTGATTAATTTGTGTTATTTCACAATTTATTCACTTAAAATAATATTTAGTATACTTACGGCACGGTCCAAAGTGGTACATATTTTCAGTATCGCCCTGGTGAAGGACCACCATTCAGAATCGAAACATTGCTTTAGATGACTTTAGACGTGTTTGATGTACATATCTGAATAGCCAGGTACTTTCACACCTTCCCCTACCCCATCTCCTTCCGCTCACAACTCCAGACGGAAGGGAGCAGTTGGGACTCTTGTACAGTGCACACATAATTTATTTATTTTTAATTAAAAACTTATTTCATTCCGAGGATATACTAAAATTGAAAAATCTCAAAAATTATGAACAAAATAATTACCTATTTTAGAGAGCATTTATTTTACGCAGACCCTAGACAATGGATGTATGTATACATTTTTAAAATCAAGTCAAGTTGGCACGATGGCACCCCTGCATTGTGTACATGTGAAAATGTTGAACTGGTGAAAGCACGTGTTTATTTAGGTGTCATTATTGATTGTTTTTTTAAGTGGGATTTACAAGTAAATAAGGTTTGTGTACGACTCAAATCAATTTTTAGTAGATCATTTAATAGATTGAGCACGCTTACAATACTGGTCTCAATTTTAATGAAGGATTTATGGTTCCTAATCATAAAAACAAATATGGACTAAGAACTTTAGATCACAGCTATATAAATTACCATAATAGGAACCATAAACCCTCCATTAAATTTTGACCAGTATTGTAAGCGTGCTCTAGTCTATTAAATGATCTACTAAAAATTGATGTCACCGGCTTAAAAAAAAACTGTATTGAAACTGAACGCATTGAAAACTCGGCTAGCTGAAAGAAACTATTTGTATTAGATAATAAGGAAATATTATTTTATGTATGATTCATTGCTTTTGTTTATGTTTTTTATTTTATTCATTTTTTTTATATATTTTTAAATATAATTATTAGAATTAACTAGAATTATTTTTGAGTAAGATTCTTGTGAAATATTTATATTAAGTTTGTTACATATGTTTATTATGTTTTTATTTTACTTAGACATATATATATATATATGTTGTAACCTTTTATGTAAATTTTGAGTTTTTAATGACAAACTTCCGTTAGAAAAACTACAAAAAAAGATGTTTATCGGGACTTTTTGCATTTTTTTTTTGTGAAATGTAAGTAAAATAAAATAAAATAAGAAATGATTGGAGTTCCCATGTTTTCCCGGTGTAAAAGAAACAAAGTTAGTTTCGACCGATCTTAGTGCGTAGGTTTTTTTTAGAACAGACGGACACAAACACATTCAATTTAATATGGAGAGGTACATATCGCATTCTTAAAGAATTCATTTTTACAAATGATAGTAGAGTTGTCCAAAGAAGCGAAACTAGCTGTCAACAACGGTGTGCCGATACCAACCCTGATGTGTAGAATTGAGGCATGGAACTGGCAGAGAAAAGATGAAAATAAATTGAATGCTCTAGAAATGAGATATCTGAGACGAATGTGTGATAAAACTATGTATGATGTGTGAAAAATGTTGAGATTCGTGAAGAATGCATGGCGTAAGCAAGAATGTAAGCGTAATGAGTAAAGTAGAAAGGACTGTAAGGAGGTAATATAACGCGAATGCGAATGGAAGAGGAAGCCGGGGACGCTCGAGGACGACACGGCATGATCAAGTATATAAAATACTCGAGTCGGTCCATGTCAAAAGTCGGAAAAATAGAAGAGTATATATGAGACGATTTATGAATGTGAATGAAGCAAGAAGTGCATGCCAAGATCGAATTGTTTGGCGGTCCGTCCTCTCTGCCTACCCCTGCGGAGAAACGACGTGATGATTGTTAAGTTAATAGAGTTCATAAAGGTTTAAAACAATTATAAATTGCTTCTTTGCTAATTTAATTTGCATGACCTTCACATGACAATGAGAAAAATCCAAAAACGTACCTGTGTTTTACGTTAATTACTACTCTATGAAAGATTTTTTATTGGGTTTTCTAAAAGTGATAAAATTAAAAAACAAAAATGTTTCTATTGTTTGGATAAATACAATATCGTCTTGATTGTTTATAATTGGATATTATCTTTTCTAGAATCAGTTTGAATAGGCAGGAACGAGGAACGAGGAAACACGACTGTATTTCGATTAGTTTTATTTTTTAAATATTTTTTATGTGGCACCTCACAAGAGCGCCCCTGTATGTACAGAGCACGTACAGGTAAACTATATAGCTAACCCGTTGGGCAATGTTGTGAGGCGGGTTAAGGAGGGGGCTGTAGGAAGGGATTTGTTAATGCGAGCTTTAATCCCCGGATTAAATATTGGAGGAAAGACAGATATCGTTCCACATACGAGCCGATTTACACAAAAACGAGTCGGCGAAACGATCCGTTCTCATGAAGCCGACATGTTCCGCTCGTGTCCGTTGAGTCACGGAGGGATCGACGCTGCTAGCTCTTTCGAGCAGGCTCCGTTGAAATATGTGTAGAACAGAGTCAGCATACCTACATGGCGTCTGTGCATCAGAAATGGCAGTTAACAACGGATTGTCAATCAGACGAACCGCCCTCCTTTGTACAGAATCAAGCAGGCTTATCACGTATTTGGAAGCTTCCAAATTCAATTGTTGGACGTTTTAATTGAAGATGTGATCTTCTATATAGATACCTACCGAAGTAAAGATTTAGATTAAACTCAGTATTATTGGAATATTTTACATCTTGTCCTCTTCTACTGAATGAATGTGTTTATAGTATTGTGTCCAATGCGATGTTCGGCGTTTGACATTTGAATATTTTTACATACTTATTAATTAGTCCAGTATTTCTAGTTCCTGTTGCTAGCGGTTTATTGCGTTATTTGTTACATTAAAAGTCCATTAACGGAAAATATCCATTTTCAAATAGCGATTTTCAGTAGAGAATTCATGACAATTTTGTTTTTATGTTTTTATTCGAATACCGCACAATAGTCCCAACTGCTCTCAATCTTCTGAAGCTAGTGGTACCCCCAATTGGGGTATATTGTTAAGCTTAAATTTATTGAGGGGGGCAAGGAAATGAAAAGGAGGAAGGTGGAGAAGTACCTAGCTATTGAAATCTGGTCACCAAACACGCCTAAAGCCATTTTAAGAAACGTTTTGATTCTGAATGGCGGTATTTGACAAAGGCTATACTGAAAGTATATTCCGCTCTTAATTGTAAGAATAAGGCTACCTGGGCATTATCCGTACTGGTAATCGCCTTTTTACATCATGTAGAAAGCGCTTAGTGACTGTACGCTAATCAAGGATGCTTTCGTTCTATCTTAAAATGTACTTCCTACCTTTGCCCGTTAAACTTCACCTACAGCAATTTATAAATCCCCGCAGGTTTATTTCAAATTATTTCAATTTTAATGAGAACTTTTCTACAGCACCGTTTTCCACTTCCAAATTTCCAAAGCTTTCAGTCTCGCTGTATGGTTTACAGGTAAGAAGTGTCTAGAAATATCGTTAACATCTCATCATTTCAAGCATTGAATGAAGTAATATGTTATCAGTTTATACCCTCGCGATTTTTCAAACACCATTTTCACATTTGATTTCAGTACAAAAGTTCACATCTCCCCCTTGGATGACGGTTGTCTGTAATTCATCTAACTTTCTATTAAGGTATGCATCTTCCCAGTCTTAATATTCACTTGTTTTACAAACTCTGAAAAGTTTTGTGTAATATTCTTCTCTATTAGTTAGTCAGGGTTATTTGGCTATTTTTCAGATTACTGTAGATTACTTACCTCAATGATGTGTCTACAGTGTTAGTAACTCAACTTATTAATTTATGAAATATTATATTTAACAAATTATGTCTGCGAGATACAAATAGAAAATTTTGATTTTTATAAACAATAATTATTAATCTAAAACACTCATCCAAATTGAAAAAACCTTCCGAGCAAAGATAAATGTCGCCGGCAGGAACTTGGCGGGTTTGCGATAAGCCGACGTAGCTCAACGGTAGAGCATCTAACCGGACATTAGAAGCGTGCGGGTTCGAGTCCTGCCGGCGACATTTATCTTTGCTCGGAAGGTTTTTTCAATTTGGATGAGTGTTTTAGATTAATAATTATTGTTTATAAAAATAATAATTGTTACCCTTTGCGCTATGCACAAAATCTTGTCTTAAGTTTTTAAGAACTTTAGTTTATCAATTAAGAAAATTTTGAACTTAAATTGTTTGGAATAACTTATTGAAGTTTATAAACCTCATTGTAATATGTTTTTAATTATTGATGAAAATATTCACAACTCCCAAATCGAAACACGAAACCGGAAGACACAGAAAAGGAAAAGATAAGCATAGCAGCTGGGATGCCCTGCATTTCAGAGTGAAATATACTATATGCAATCAGAATTGCCTTGGTGAAAGACCACCATTCAGAATCAAAACGTTTCTTGAAATGGCTTTAGCCATGTTTGATGAGCAAATCTGAATAACCAGATACTTTTTCACTTCCCTCTTTCTTGTCTCCTTCCCCTCTTCACTACCTTTAACCTATCGAAAAGACACAAGAAATAAGATAAGGGTTTTTTAGCTGCTACCGTTATCTTTTTCTCTTCTGCGTTTTTTTCTGGTTTCATTTTTCGATTTGGGAGTTGTTAATATTATCTTCAATGATTAATGAAAACTACCTATTGAATGGTGAATACTCTAGCTTTGGATACAACACGCTTATTATTAACAGCAAGTCAATCGATTGTGGTACAACAATAATGATAAAAATTTGATAATTTGTATAAGTCACTTAAGGGTAGTTAAAATCATGCCTTTGTCGAGTCAGATATATGTTACCGGGCATATTCTACGATACCTTGTTTATTAAACAGAAATTAATAACAAATCCATTGTCCTATTATCCGTCGTTGTGTGGATAATGACGAAACTCCGCAAAACTCACACTCAGATAATTTACTTCATCGAGACATCCAAAACTTCTCGTTGCATTTACTTCCGCATCATTTACCCACATGACAATAAAAAAAATTTCATCCTTAATCTCTATATTTCAAAGTATCAAAAAATCCCTTCCGCATATATCAATATCTTTGCCTTACCGTAAATACAGATTATTAAAAATAGTGATTCATTTGGGATGTGTTAATATTATCTTCTTCAATGATTAAATATTCCAACGAGGTTTACAAACATCAATAAGTTATACAAAATAAATTGAATATTTCTTTCCAGACTTGTAAAATAAGTCAATAGATGTCTCATATAAATAAAAATCTGGTAAATATATCCGAGACTCTATTCCGATTGCAATTGTGTTCGGGTAGAACTTTGCGATCATCATTAGGATAGCAGCCAATAATATGGGATTTAAAAATGAAGAATAATATTAACAAGTCTTGAATTTGAAGTATGATATCGGTGTAGATGGCGTAAATTGAACTGGTCTCATTAGCTAAGTTGGTTAAGCGGTTACCCCGGATAGGTAGAGGTCCTGGGTTAGAGTCCCAGATGCGACTGAAATCTTTTTATTTTCTGTTGTTTTTTCGGTTTCGCGGTTCATTTAAGATGTGTTAATATTATCTTCTTCAATGATTAAACATTACAATGAGGTTTATAAACTTAAATAAGTTATAAAGAATATTAAAAATAGGTTATTTTAACAGACCTCCTAATATATTACTAGTACAAAAGCAGATCAAAACAAAACAGGGTCCCATAATCGTGTTAATATTAATCTTCTGTAAATTTCTCAATTCGATGACTGCCAAAAACCCAAATGCAGTCCAATAACACAAGCATAATAAAAACGTATGCGTTTCAGGAGATTGGGGGATCAATTTATTTGGCTCGTTCCGTTACCACACGCGCCAAAATCCAACTTATGTAAATCCAACTCTTTGCATAACCTTTATGATGAGTATAAAAAGTAGAAAAAGATTCTCACTTTTATCAGTCGCAAGTTTGTCATCGAGCTACAATAGTGTGTTGGATAAAATTGGATACCAAAATGCATTTCGTGAGCTATTAAAAATATTTTATTTCAACAAACACATTGAGATCAAGATATGAAAGGAAAAAAACTTTAACACGTCATAATTACCTGAGCACTTATCATGTTATTATTTTATGTTATGCATAGTGTGAAAGTTCTGCGTAGTTGTGGCCAAATTATTTTTTTTAATATTCCTAACGAGTTAGATTTTCAGATCAATTACTTAAAATTTGCGCAGTTACGCATTTATTTAACAGAAATCGTTAATCGTTTTTATTTTATTTTTTTAACCATAATATATAGAGAGTTTCGTGAATACATATTAATAATCTGGAACTCACATGATTTTATTAAATTTAAAACATTTGAAATCGGTTCAGGCTTAGGAATGTTTCGTTAATCCATCCCATCTGCTAATTTGATATGATTTTCAAAAAGTATTTTTCAATCTTTGAACGCGAAGTTTGGGTTGTAATTAGTTTTATTTTATTTTGTTGTTTGAGTTGTGTTGGGTGTGTGTATAACGGTATAAAGATATATCCGATTTAATTTTAAAGTATTGTTTATTTCTATATTTTTATGTGTTATCTTTGTTCGCAGCTGTTTGTTCTATTCTTCCTGGTTGCCGCTGCGTCCGCCGCCCCTCCTCAGGCTGAAATCGTTCGCTTCGAAAATGATCAAAACATCGACTCATATAACTTTGTGTAAGAAACCATAATTAATAATATCTTTTCCCATCAGGTAATCATTACTAAAAGTTTCTTCTGCAATGGGAACTGTCCCAAAACATCCATGACAATGCCTTGATCAATCGAGAATCATAATTAATAGCGGGTCAAAATTACAATGGATACTTAATGGACATTATTGAATGCCACAAAAGATGCAAAAATCTATTGTTCTGAAACTTAAAAAACTGTTGAGAAATTGCATGCATTTTATGTCTGGATTTTCAACGTCATCGCAAATGTTTTCAGATTGTATCGTCATTTTCGTCAGGTGTCTTCGAGTGGCATTTGGCTTTTTAAAAGCATATTTGTCTACTCCGTACTTTTCTATTTATTCCAAATCCGAGAAGAAAAGCTAAAAGAAGAAGGTAAAAGCATCTCATTTTTCCTAAGCTGGGATATTATCTAGGTTTTGTATACACACCTCCAGATAACAACTTTTAAATTTTGTACTCAAAGATCATCTTTCAACGGGCTTGCAGGTGTAAAAAGATCTAGCATTTCAGACCAAATAATTCCTGTATTGCGCAGTTTCCATAAAATGTAACCGAGTGTTGTTTTGTGTGTTCCAGTTTCCAGACGAGCGATGGTACGTACAGATCCGAGGTCGGACAGCTGAACAATGCCGGGACAAAGGACGAGTCCCTGGCGGTGTCTGGCAACTTCCAGTACATCGGGCCCGACGGAGTCACCTACACGGTTACCTACACCGCCGACGAGAACGGCTTCAGGCCCGAGGGAGCTCATCTGCCCAAAGCCAAATGATTTGACCCTGCCTAATATACAATAAACTCTATAAACTGTGCATCTGCTTCATTATTACGTCTTTAAGTAATGGTTTTTTTTACAGGCTTAAATTTAAGTAATATACAAATTGCTATCTAAAATTAATGTTCTTTGAACAAAAACATAATGCCAACATAAATCACCTGATAAA
The DNA here is from genome assembly GCA_022606495.2 of Halesus radiatus. Classification (NCBI taxonomy): domain Eukaryota; kingdom Metazoa; phylum Arthropoda; class Insecta; order Trichoptera; family Limnephilidae; genus Halesus; species Halesus radiatus. The sequence continues at coordinate 52,136 of JAHDVE020007012.1, read as the reverse complement.
CGCGAGCCGAAATTACTTTCTCCGTTGTAAAAAAAAAACAATACCTTTGCATTTATGCGTAAAAAAAATTGTTATTAGAAACTGAGAACATTATGCCATCAACAAAAAATGAACTTTAATCCTTGGGGCAAATATTGCACCACATTTGAACTGCTTGAACACTTGTGGATGATATCGAAATATTAATGACTTACAGGTGTACTCATTTTTTTTCCTTTTTAATCGTCGATAAATATCAACTGATTCTTCAACGGAAATGGCACAGGTTCAAACAATTAATTTAACCAACGATCTTCGCAATAGTGCATAATTATGTATAATCATCATTAGCCGCTACGCTGTCGGATGAAGGCTTTTAGCGAGTTTCGTCCACTCTACTTGGCTCCTTGTTATGCTCTGCCACTTCCCTTGTTCGCCACTTGCTGACCAACTTTATTTATCGGTTCTCCGTCTTTCCCGCAATATAACATACCAATATTTTTGCTTTCATTCCATATACAATTATATCGGTAATTCGTTACCTACTTTTCCGATGACTCCAGGTGATGCCTAGGATGTATCTTCCCATGTTACTTCGCGTTTTTGGACTGTGGTTACGATGAGGTGCGAGTTTTCGATCTATGGATCCCTAGCGTCTGCCTAACGTACATAGCAATATCGGGAAGATTTGTCGGTAGGAGGTGAATCTGTTAACTTGGGCGGAATGATTAAGCCTCGGCAAAACAGAATTTCTGGAATATTATTAATATTAATTAATGGATATATTACAAATATCCCTTAAAAACTTGAGGTTTTATACACTTAAAAAAACATATATTTTATTTTTATTTTTGAAGATAATCTCAACGGGCTGAAAACGTAATTATACGAAATTCCCTCGATAGAAAAAAATCGCAAAGTGTGCCTTAAAAATTAAAAAAAACGGGTTTGTTCTGTTATTTAACATGTTATAGGTTTGAAAAAATTCATAATGTTTATTTAAATGCTACTTAACGCATCTATCTTGAAATTTTTGATCTATCTTAAATATGTCGTATTTTGTTAATATTTTTTAGAAATATCACTCACGCCCATTTATTCTAAACGCTGTTCATATTGGCGCGCTCTTTCTATCTTTTGAAATAACATATCTGCCTTTCAACAGCGGTCAGTCGGGATTCAGGCCCATACCAGACCCATAGACAGACCTCTTGCCTAAATCTAAATTTTCGAGAGATTAATGCGGGGCCCTAATTATCCCACTGGTAAATGTTTTTTTTTTGAAAATTTTGACTCTGAAGAATGTTTCACATGAATGGAATCCAAAAGCATTTTTCCTAGATCATAAAACTCCCGGATTAAAGAACATTTTTTCGTGCTAGTCCGTTTGAAAAATTATTTTGTGTAACGTCTATTCGAACAATTTTAACATCGACTTGATGGTTATGCGTAATATGAAATCCAATCGGTGTTGTCATATCATAAAATAACAATATGTGGGAATTCGTGATAATAATTAACAGTTCTGCGACGCTTCTGTTATTTCTTCGCCCATTTTTTTATTGTAAAAGAACAGAAACCAGTTACTAACAACCAATTTTAAGTTTGTAAGTAAGCTATCGAGTCTTTGGAGTGTCGTAGATTAATTAATTATTAATTTTTAAGTTTTTTTTATTACATTCATTTATAGTTGGGACGTAGTTGGGACTCCGCATGACTCCGTGCGGTATTCGCATAAGAGTCCCAACTGTACCCAACCGTCTGGAGCCAGTGAAACTATGGCAGTAAAGAACATTTTCCTGTAATGTTGTGAGGCTGAAAGTATTGGGGTGGGGAAGGAGAAGGGGAAGAGGAAGGTGGGGAAATATCAGGCTATTCAGATCTGGTCACCAAATACGGATAAAAGCCATTTCAAGCAACGTTCTAATTCTGAATGGTGGTCTTTCACCAGGGCGATACTGAGAGTATCTTCCACTCTGGAACGTGCGCAAATATACTCTATTTTATTTTTAAATGGATTATTCGTGAAACAGCAGAAATTAATTACATTAAATTTACTTGCGCACGCCGGGATTTGAACCCACGACCTTCGGATTCGTAGTCGAGAGCCTTACCCCTCAACCATGGAGGCCATCATGTGTGGTATGTCACACGCAGCCAGTAGCATGGCAACTAAAGCGTTTAGTTCATTTTAAGGCACTCTCCGCGTCTGCAAAGTGCGTTAAGTGGCAAGTAGTAAGTTACCGTTAAGGATCAATTTAGTTTATTGAACTATAATCTCTTCTGCGTTTTTTTGTTAAGTACCTATGCTGCGCGTCCACTCTTGTAGTTAGGTGGGGGCTATTTTGGCGCTGTTTAGACACGAATATAATCAATTTTTACTACAAATTCAAGAGTTTACTAAATCTCTTATTTAATTGTACGTGTCGACGGCACTTATCACTTTTCCCAGGACAGTGATTTAATTACCAATTTTCACTGTCCTTGCTACTGGCCACGTGTAATCTAATCATTGGACAGATTTGCGTTGAAATTTAATGAAATAACCATAGAACTTAGGATTGGATCAATGCCGTTAGGAAATGACGCTTTAAAAAACTGAAAGTAACCCTACGTGGAATGGGAAGAAGTGTCCTAGACGTCACTTGAAGAGCTCAGAAAAGCCACGTTTGATTGACATTATTGAATTTCAATTAAATCTAGTAGGTATTAATGGCATATTTAATTTATTTTATTATTATTTTGTTTTATTTTAAGTGTTTATTTTCAGAATTGGGTATTACACCATCCCCATAGTCCTGCTGGATTAAAAAAATAAATAAATTAATATTTTACATGTAAGCAAAGGCGTACTGCTGATAGCTCCGTTATTACCTCTCGCTCCTACTTTTTATCTACTTAAGTTAGAGAAAGCGAGGTTACGCTGGGGAACGGAAGCCTTTAAATCCACAAACGTGGCAGTACATGGCATGATGTAGAGAAGAGCAGATGTACTTTGAAAAACCTTCATTCACCAGTGAAGCTGACAGTGACTGCTAATGATAGTGAAGAATTACGCAGTTTTGAGAAGGTCGTTGATTGCTATGATATATTTTTCGGCGAAACCCGATGGACACCAACAATATATGTCAGAACAGGTCGTTTCTCAGACTCATCTTTTTGTAAGGCGGCCAGTTTGTGGAACGAGCTACCGCCATCTGTTTTTCCTCCTTCAAGACCCGCATTAATCAACAGCAATTATCTTGACCCCACTCACAACGCTGCCCAGCCGGGTCGTGATATGGTTCCCTTGTCTACCATGCAGACAGGAGTGACAGTGAGATGAAACTTTTCAAAAATTTGAAAAATGTCAATTTTATTCTTTACTGTCTTTGGAGAGAGTGAGATCATATTATTGAAGGTTAAAAAAAATTGCCTTCTCAATTCGTCGTTACTATTTAATTATCATCAATTAAAGTGTTTAGTTCTTTTTTCAGGGTAGTTCTACCTGCCTACCTATAATATTATTATGTGTACTTATTAATATACTTGGTTTTTACAATGTACATTGTACAATAGAGAAAGTCATTTCAGCTCATATTTACCTGAAGATTGGCGTTGATAAAGTGTTTAATCTATAATATTGATTAAATTTAATTTTATTCATATTAACTAACTTCAATACTGTTGGAAGTCAGTATAAAACCATTGTTTAAAGACGTAATAATTTAGCAGATGAACAGTTTAAAGAGTTTATTATATATTAGGTAGGGTCAAATCATATGGCTTTGGGCAGATGAGCTCCCTCGGGCCTGAAGCCGTTCTCGTCGGCGGTGTAGGTGACCGTGTAGGTGACTCCGTCGGGCCCGATGTACTGGAAGTTTCCGGACACCGCCAGGGACTCGTCCTTTGTCCCGGCGTTGTTCAGCTGCCCGACCTCGGACCTGAACGTGCCATCACTCGTCTGAAAACTGGAACACACATCACAATAAAAATGGGTACATTATAGAAACTGCGCAACACAGTAATGTCCAGTTCCCCCTCGGCAGAACAAAACAGATATCGGCTACTCTATGATTACTCTAGCTTCACTACTCGGCTTCGCCCGAGACTTGAATTGGAAAACAGGGTAAATGCTACGTAGCGTCAAGTCCTAAGTGTGAAAGATAAATGTCAATGAAAAAGCTTTATAAGCCATGATGGAGATGAAGTAGCGAGCTAAACAGAGTAACTTTGGCCTAGAAATTCCATTAAAAAATTGGCCAATTTTTAGAACGCCAGAGGACGTAGTGCAATTTTTATATGTAGTTACATGAACTTCACAGCGGAGGCACTGGGGAAAACAAAATCCATCGGGATCTATATTCTCTTTGAGGATGCTTTGTGGAGGGTCTGTTTGAGAAAAGGAAGAAGTTAAAAGGAAGGACAACAGAAATCTGCTTTCTAGCTCATTGTACATCCTTCTTCCCATCTCCTTCCCCTCTTCAATACCTTCAGCCTCACAACACACCCCAATTGGGAATACCATAGTCTCACTGTCTCCAGACGGTTCGGAGCAGTTGGAACTCTTGAGTGATATCATATAAAGATATATATTTTTTATTTTTTTATTATTCTAGTCCAAAAGTAACGTTCAACAATGTTCATCAACATTCAACTATGTTTATCACTAGTATTTCGAGCAATATTGAAGCAGTGCGCCTCTCAATACTGTAAACAGCTGTTCAGAAAACCAAATACCGTAAATACGTAGAGCTTCTGATATTTTCCACGAGATGTCAATATGGTACACTTTCACCTCTAGGAGCGGAGGCTGTACGAAATGGTTTTTGTCATACATTTTAAAAGATATTATGTGAAATATTTTCTAAACACATTACAGAAATCGACAAATCGCAGAATAAATATTAGGTCCCCTACATATGACTTTCTTGCTTTTTTGCTCATATTTGTGTTGTTTTACAATTAATTAATTTAAAAATAATGTATAGTATATTTGCGCACGTTCCAGAGTGGAAGATACTCTCAGTATCGCCCTGGTGAAAGACCACCATTCAGAATTGAAACGTTGCTTGAAATGGCTTTTAGCTGTGTTTGGTGACCAGATCTGAATAGCCAGGTATTTCCCCACCTCCCTCTCCTGTTCTCCTTCCCCTCCCCAATACCTTCAGCCTCACAACATTCCCCAATTGGGGATGCCATAGTCTCACTGGCTCTAGACGGTCGGGAGCAGTTGGGACTCTTGTGCGGTATTCATATAAAAAAAAAAAAAAAATTTAATTGGAAAACTGTTAAAGAGCTATTAGGTTTTTACTAACAGTTTAATGCCACGCCGCTCACCTCTATCATTAATAAGTTGGAATTTTTGTATAAATTTATTATTTTTAAACTTCACCTTTTGGCTTAACACAATTTAAATATGCAATGAGAACATTTAAATATTCACAAAAAATATGCATCTGAATTCTATAATACTAATTTAAAAAAACAATAAGGAAAATATTAATCGGAATATTAGAAGATCTCAAAATAATGTTAAGATTGGATTTATGTTAGAATTTAGTATTAAATAAAATTTGGTCAATGTGTAACTACTGATTTTTTTAGGAAATATTAAATGTCATCATAAAATCATATTTCAATAAAAATAATGATATATTAAGCCAAAAGGTGAAGTGTAAAAATAAAAAATTAAAAGCAATTTATTAATAAATGTTTTATTACAATTCTAAACCACGTTAATGTACGATTAAAAAGGCCATCAAGTCTTATGTGGGTTATAACCTCAACCCCCGCCGCTGAAGGCGCTAGTGAAGCATGTTGCTAGTAAATATCAGAAGCTGAACATATTATACTGTATTATTTAAATGGTGTTGCAGGTTATGGAATGACTAAATAATTTTCCTTACGCAAAGTTGTAAGAGTCGATATTTTGTTCATTATCGAAGCGAACAATTTCCACCGGAGGGGCAGCGAACGCAGCGGCCACCAGGAAGAATAGAACAAACATCTGTAAACAAAATAACAAAATAATTTTATTAAATTTATTTTTTATAACTTGTTGAAGTTTGTAAACCTCATTGTAATATTTAAATCATTGAAGAAGATAATATTAACACGTCCCAAATGAACCACGAAAACGAAAAAACAACAGAAATTAAAAAGATTTCAGTCGCATCTGGGACTCGAACCCAGGACCTCTACCTATCCGGGGTAACCGCTTAACCAACTTAGCTAATGAGACCAGTTCAATTTACGCCATTTACACCGATATCATACTTCATGTTCAAGATTTGTTAATATTATCCTCCATTTTATAAATCCCATATTATTGGCTGCTATCCTTATGATGATTGCAAAGTTTCATCCAGAACTCAATTGTAATCTGGATAGAGAATATTAATAACGTATTTGACAAATGCATTGATCAAGCCTTATAACGGGCAAGAAACTTTATTCAGTTACAAATTTTACAAGTCACAAACACAATTCAGCTCAAAATATGTTTTAAATTTCCAAGGAAACCTTCACACTTCCAAAGAAAATAAAACAAATATCTACATTCCACGTCTGATTGACAATCCGTTGTTAATAGACCGACTACTATCTCTACTGCGCAGACGCAATGTAGGTATACTGAGTCGGTTCTACAGACATTTCGAAGGAGCTAACAGCGTTGATCCCCTCCGCGGATTCGACGGATACGCACCTAACACCCGTTCACAGTTGATGTCAACTTCATGAGAACGGGTCGCATAGTTTTTTTTAGTTTTTTTTATGTTAGTCAGCTGGTGGATGGAACGAGCTATCGGCACATGTCTTTCCTCCTAAATTTAAACCCTTCCTCCTTAACCCGCCTCACAACTTTGTCAAACCGGGTGGCAATGTAGTTCCCATGTATGTGCTCCGTACAGACAGGAACGCTCTTGTGAGGTGTCATATAATTTATTAATTCAAAAAGGAACATTCATGTCGTATTTCCACGGCCAAACCAATAATAGATTACGTATTAAAAATAAAATAAACTGATAATTACTTTGAGAGTCAATGACGAAACTGGGGGAATCTCGAAAATATGAACGTAACCCAAGAAATATAACAAAAATGTTAAATTATTGAAATAGTATTAATAATGTCGTTAAATGTAATAAATTAAAAAAATATTCGAACAATATGAAATATAAAAAAAAAACACAAAAATTAGGTTGCGACTAAAACTCAAACTCGGAACCTGTAATAAATCTCTCCGGGAGTAACGCATTTACCAACTGTGTTACCGATATGTTTTTTAAAATTGTTTTAAAAAATTGGTCCATCACTTAATAACCTTATACGAAGAAATGTAAGAAATTACGTTTTATTTAATAAGGTACATACCAACTGCATAGTGGCAAGCAGTTCATAGTGGCGGAAAAACTGTGCCTACCTCACCAAAATGAAAGGTAAAAACTCATTAAACCACTATTCTACAGCAAAATGTTTCTACTTGACAAATGTCTCCCTCAGGATAGTATTTTTAGCTACATAAAATAAGATAAATCATCCTCCATTTTTTAATTTTTTGATATTGACAAAGTCTAGAATTTAAAATATGATATCGATGAAGATGACATAAATTGAACTGGTCTCATTAGCTAAGTTGATAAAGCGGGGTTCGAGTCTCAGATGCGATTGAGCTCTTTTAATTTTCTTATGTTTTTTTTCGGTTTCATGTTTCATTTAGGTCATGTTTATATTGTCTTCTTTAATGAAATAATTTAAAAATTAAAAAAAATAAATATATATTCAATTATCTGTAATTACCGTGGAAAAGACTACAGCCTACTGATTTCCAGAGAGCAATGCACGCCACTAGAACGACAGGAATGAAACTGGGAACTGAAATTTCCCATTATACTGATTCCTTACGCGTATTTTTATTAATGTTAATGAAGTTTTAGTTTAATCAAATAATATTTTGTGATTAGTTTAAATAAAATGTGTTCATAATTACTTACGAATTTCATTTTGGTATCCAATTTTTTTCCAACACACTATTGTAGCTCGGTGACAAACTTGTGACTGATAAAAGTGAGGATTTTTTTCTGCTTTATATACTTACCCATCATAAAGGTTATGCAAAGATGTGGATTAACATAAGTTGAATTTTGGCGCGTGTGGTAACGAAACGAGCCTATAAGTTAATCCCATGACTGCATATGTCATCTGACACGCATATATTTATATCATAATTATTAAGCTATTCTTGTATCCTTTTGTTTTGATTTATTCCATTGTCACTGGATGACAAGATTTTTTTATAATTTTTTTTTTTCACTTTTAATACAAATGCCATCTTACCCCAAATACCTGCTATTTTTGTATGGGTACTTATTTATTTAGGTAGTTTTTTTTATAAAAAAGGTATTTATTATATATAAGTAATAAAAATTGTTTTTTTTTTAAATTTATTTAATACTTTTAAAAATTATTAATATTATTAATTATTTAATTATTACCATCAATAATATGGGAAAAATGGTGAATAATGTTGACAAATCTTGAATTTGAGATATGATATTACAAAAAACAAAATAAGAAGAAAGGGAAGAGAGGAAGAGGAAGTAGGATCGGGACAGGAGATGCTCTCGATACATTTTATAGGCGTGCATCACAACTTGTGGTCGTACGTATTACTGCGGTTCGATATTTTGAAAGGGTATTGTGAAGAATGTCGATATTGTGAAATTGTGCCTTATATTGCGCACAAATACGGGGAATTGGAGAATTTATCCTGAGATTGGTCCTGCATGTGGGCAAATAAAAATCGGTTTGTCGGGTTGGTCTTGATGGTATGTGAAAGTTTATAAAGTTAATGAGCTCTGGCGAGTCCTGGCTATTATATATAATGTATGTACATAAACATATATACATTTTTTCCAAGTATACACCTAAAATTAATTTCTGATAAAGTTATTTTTTTCTTATTTCCATTTGTATTTTTTTTTTATTTCATATTTTATGTAAAACCACAGAAGAGTCCCAACTCCCCGGAGACAGTAAAAGTACAACATATCCAATTATTGGGAATGTTGTAAGGCTGTAGCTAGTAACAGGGAAAGGAAATTATGAGAATAAAGTTTGGGAAACATAATCAATTAACGTTTGTAAGATGGTTTATTTTTACCTTGATCAATAAATATACTAACGAACGAATCAAAAGAAGTAAAATTTCGGGTTCCAATCCATCTTCTATATATATATATATATAAAAAAAATGAATGTTTGTTTGTCTGTCTGTCATCGATTTTATCGAAAATTACTTAACCGGTTTAATAGCACAGTTTGTTCTTATTAGTGCCGAGAAGGTTTAGAGAGTAGTTTGAATGAATTCCAAATATGTAAAACTGTTGCTATAACGTTTTAAAATAGTATGAAAAACATTGAACCCGCCTAGTTGTATGGAGGTTAGCCCATAGATATACCACTCTGGTTAGTCACAGATTACATATTCAAAAGAAGAAGGTTTGTTGGGTAGAATATTTTAAAAACTGAAAACACACATAGCTACCTACTTAAGAACTTTATTATTTAGATGTGTTTAGAAAAAAATAAATGTTTGGAATGAAAAAAATATCTGTATCAATCAAATGATGTTTCTTTGTTTAGAGATAGTAATAGTCGTCACAAGGCATTACTTTCGCTGTCAAATCAATTATGGCACCCAAACGACAATCAGCTATTTTGGAAAATAAAATAAAAATAATATATACTCCTACTCATACATTTACAAATACGTAAATAGGTACGGGGTCTTCATAATGGCGTGAGTGGGGATCTTATAAAAGTGCGTTCACTCTACCAGGCAATTCAGATCTGGTAACGACAAAAAAGCTTTGCAATTTTTTATTCATCTCTCACCAGAGCGATGCTTAGAGTATCTTCCACAGGTGAGTTACGTACATTGCCCTATCCGACGTTATGTTACTTTCAGATTTCCGAACGATTGTATTGTATCATGGGTCGTGTGCATTTCGTTTTCGAAAATCCTTCCAAAAGAACTTCATCCGAAAATTCATTCGAGTTCAGTGACAAATTTCATCAAAAATAAGTTTATTTTTTATTTAATGTAAATCAAATTTAATTATATTATCATTAAGTTCTGCAATTATTTTTTAGTTTTTATTATAGTGACAGCTGTTTCGGCGTTTAACGCCATTTTCAAAGTTTTTTTTTTCATTTTAACTTCATTTTTATGTTTGAAAATGGCCTCGAACGCAGACACACATATCACAATAATATAAACAAAAATACTTGCAGAACTTAATAATAACATTATTAAATTTGATTTACAGTAAATTTAAAAAAATAATTAAATGGAGTTCTATGAATTAAACACAAAAACAAATAACATAAATTCAATAAATTCAAATTTTACAGTAACTTGTTTCTGCTGAATGGGTACTACTAACGTTATTATAATATGTTACAACAGTTGAATTTGAAAGTCACCTCTAGGCTGGAGCTCCGACATACTTGAAAAACCTGCTGGATTCTGTGCAAAGGAGGGATTGATAATCTGCTGTTCACATACCGACTGCTATCCCCAATGCGCATACGCAATGTAGGTATGCTGAGTCTGTTCTGCGGATATTTAAATGGAGCCTGCTCGAAAGAGCTAGCAGCATTGATCCCCTCCGCGCCGGTGCACGTGCGTAAAACTCGACGGAAACAAGCGTAACATCCGTTCACAGTTCATGTTGGCTTCGTGAGAACGGGTCGTTTCGCCCACTCGTTTTTGTGTAAATCGACTCGTATGTGGAATGAGCTACTGGGATCTGTTCCATCTACATTTAATCCAGGCCTCTCCTGCCCAACCGTATAGCGATATAGTTCCCCTGTTTGTGCTCTGTGTGTACAGGAGCGCTCTTTTGAGGTGTCAGTTAAAAAACTAAATTGTAGCTGTTTATCACTGAGTTACAAATAGGTCTTTTAAACAAGTGGTCTGATGACCTATGTTGGTAGAAGATACCATGAACTAACCACATCGTAAGGTAGTAACCACACCTGTGTTTTGGATACCAACATATCACAACCAATATAAGTATTTATTACTTTACATCGTACCCTAACGAATCTATCGACATTCCAGAGGTTTATGTAATGTTAGTTGAAATAACAACCTCATTAAGAGTATAATATTACATCGATTAGAGATGCACATGTACACATCAATGTATTTATTGACATTTGAATAAATAATTTAAACAAGCTATACATTTGACATGATAATGAATATCACCTTTTTTTAAATCTGTTTACGTTGTTTTTAATAGGCGTCTATTAATAGATGTTTTATAGCCGGAAAAAAAAGGAGAAAAAGCAAACAAAGTTAGTACTTACTTCTTTAGTGAAAACACCAATGAAAATGGAGAGGGTTCGCTCGGAGCGTGGACAACTGATGGATAAATCTCAGTAGCAACTTGGAGGACATTCATTTAGCAGTGATTGATGGTGATGATTTTGTTAGCTGTTAATAATACGTAAATATTCGATATTCAACGTGTTAAAAAATGTTTTCGGAAACGCTGTGCTCAAAATTGTTTTTTTTAATTTTTTTATTTGTGTTGTTAAATACGTGTAAATTTAAACTTTAACTTATCAGCAAAATGTTTTTAAACATTTTATAATGAAATATATTAGAAAAGGGTAAATGCACGATAAATAGTAACGTGTTTTAGGATCTGGATCTTGAATGTTCTCTAGTTTATTAATTTTCTCTGTATCTTACCCCTGTACCATTACTTTCATGGAAAAACTTTATCAACTGTCAAAAAAAAAAAACATATCGTTAGGACTATAATATATAGATATTATAAACACATACCTAAAAAATATTTATTTAATTAATACAGTACTATTAATTTGAATAGTTATACTTCAAGTTTTCGTCGTTTTAATAAAAAAAAGTATGTTGTAACCATAGTATCTATCAAAAGGAAGATTTTTTTATTAGAAACCTGTTGTTACGAAAATTGAATTACACTACTTGTTTGCATCGTTTGCATAATTCGATCATTAATAAATATATACCGTAACAGTTTAAAAGTCGCCAAATATCTACAAGCAACGTATTTCTATTAAACATGTCTAAAGTCAGCTTTACACGATACTTATTTTCATACCGATTCCCGTATAGAAACCATATCGGAACTCATATTGAAAATCTTTGCTTTACAGATTTATAGATATAGTTGTCATTAAAGAAGAAATAATATTTTGGGACGGTATAAAAAATAGATCATAAAATTTACTAAATCTCTCAGATCGAAGAATTATTTCCGACTTGATATGTATGTTCAAAATTGTAAATGATGGTATAGATAGCCCTGATTTAATTCACCTCATTCAATTTCATATACCTACGAAAGCTACTCGTTCTAAAATCCTAATGTAACACCACCAGGACTGAGCATTACAAATACTCGATTGTACCTAGATTACATAAAATTGATAACGGATAAGCAGATGTAGCGGATCTATTTAACTGCACGGAAGGTAAGTACAAGAAGGCTATACTATCATATCTATTCAACCAATATTAGCATAACTTAAGTTTACTATATATATTATATGTACGCATTTCTTTCATTTTTATATCCTTCATGAACTTTTATTCTTTATACTCGTATACTCTCTAATGTCATTGTACGACCTAGTGCTAAATTTAATAGTTACCTTTGTACGGGACAAGATCTGTAAACTCTTGCCGCACGTTTAGAAGAAGAAGATCAGGCTGGCCACTTCGACGCTTCAGAGCAGGTTAGGAAGGAAGGGGGAAGGTGAATTCCTTGAGGAGGGGAAATGCCTTGAAAAAGGCAAACGATTTCTTGCAAGGAGCTGGTGAGGGTGAAGAGAAAGTCTCGATCGGTTTTCAGGCCGGCTGAAGATGCAGGCGAAGTAGCTAGAAGGCGTGTTGAATCCGTGAGAATACTCTACTTTTTTAGAATTGCACTCGTCGTTCAAGTACTTCGGTGCGATACCGTGCGGCGAATCGGGCAGTTTGAACTCGTGAATATTTCGCGAGCTGCCGTAGATTCTATCAATCTTGGATCGACTTGATCAAAAAATTACGATGTGAACCACGACCTTCTGCTTGAATTGAGCCTATTGCAATCTTCACCTATTTTTTATTAAAAAAGCCAAAATTATTACAAAGTATGTCATGGGGGTCAAAGTAGGACAGATGATACTTTGCGGCCGAATTACAGAAAAATGCATTGTACAAACATAAATTGTGAGTAAGTTTATTCGATTCGGCGGGTGCTAATGAACAGATCAGAAAAAATCGTTTATTTAGATCAGTCACCGCAGTCGCAGGAATCGCTTACAAAGACAGACAATTTTGATAGAACAATAATTTTTGACAAGTTTTTTGTGGATCGGAGGGGCTCGACCAATGAGCGCCCGCTCTGCTCTCGGGACCGTCGCCGGGAGCGACCGTAGACGTGGCGGGGGTCGGAGAAATGTCCCGTTAGTGGCCAGTAGCGGCTCGGCACGAAAACGACATTCAGGGGCATAGAAAAAGAAGACGATAACGTGCACTGTTTAACATTCACCTCTTCGACACCCCCGGAACTACGCTTATCGAAAGCCAATATGAAATGAAATGAGGCGTTTGCACAAATCCTCATTTTGTGCAAACACAGAGAATTGTATCTTAGTCGCATCTCTATCGGGCGTTTGCACAAATCATTATTTTTGTGCAAACATAACAAGACAGGGATGCGTATCTAGTCGCCTCCCTATCGGGTTGTGGTCGGGTCGTCTGTGTGAGTCCGACGAGTACTACGTGCTAGCTCGATAGAGGATCGTATCTAGTCGTCGCTCGTTCGAAGCTGCACGAACTTAGTAGTTGATTACGTATCTAGTCGTATCTCCTACCAAGTTATGTACTGGTTTGATGTTACGCAAACGGAGGGTATTACAAACTTGATTTTCACGTCTGGTATAACCTTTTTAAATTATTTGTGGTATAATCTTATGCTTGTAGTTAACTGTGACGTGCAATTATTGGATATGGTATATTTATACCGTTGATATTAAATAAATAAATAAATAAAAGCTGTCAAAAAAAATTAAAAAATTACCCAAAATTCTCAATTCCGAACAGAAATACGCGTTCACAATCAGTAATAAACACAGTTTAAGTCTACCTATATATCCCCACCTTTTTCTTCATCATCTCCTTCCCCTCCTCTCTACTTAATTGGGGATGCCATAGTCTCACTGTCTCCAGATAGTTTGGAGCAATTGGTACTCTTTTGCGATATTCATATTTTAATGAAAAAAGCTTTTTAACACTATTATAATATATTCCGAAATAAACACGCAACATTTCCACATAAGCAATACGTAAAAAAAATAATTACAAAAAACAATGACAGCTGTAAAATATTGCGCGCCAAACTGAATGAAAATCGGAATCAAACATCTGAACAAGTCCTATTTTCCATAGGTACCGAATCCATATCGATAGACAACCTGTATGGAAACTGTTCGAGAAAAGGTATCGTGTAAAACGCTCATAACAATGATCTCCTTTGCACGGAAACACAGAATGGTCTAGTCTTGTGAGTACTTTACATGCATCGTCTTTCCATTCGCCTCCTGCTGACGTCAACATATTATCAATGAATATTGTGTACAGTCGATCACGATGGCCTTAATGGCAGAACGCTAAGATCCTTGGCTCTGCGTTCAGAGGTCGCGAGTTCAAAACCCAAAGAATGGCAAATGAAATTTGATTTGCTTGACATTTTTCATTTAAATTTATTTAATAATTTGACTAAATTATTGAAGATTTCAAGATGCTCTTGCGTCCATTTTCTCCAATAAAACTGAATCATCGCTATGTTAAAATTTGCCAAAAAGTAAAATATTGGTGTCACCAACTGCAATAAGCAATTTTAGTTCAGGATGCCAATACTTAAGTCACAATATTGGTTCATTCATTCCGTTTATTTTACATAAGACATGTCTTCACGGTGTGAACCAGATTATTAAATCTCTAATTAACTGTAAATTTACTATTTGAAAGTTTTACATAAATTTTTACATGTCCATTGGAATTGCGTAAACGTTCTTAAAAAAAACATAACTTTTTCGTGCCGTTGGACACTTACTTTATTTGTTATTATATAGAGTAGTAAATCAAATTTAATGTATTTTAGTTTTTATTATTGTGACAGCTGTTTCGGCGTTCAAATTCATTTTCAAACTGTTGAGACGACTTATGTATGTGATTCTATTCCCCACCCAAATTCAATTTTTATGGTACCTAAAATGATTTATTACCGATGAAATCGATTTACTGAGAAAATAATTGTGGTAATAGATTCATCATTCTGTGAGGTACTTACAGTTGAAATCTGTTTTCCCGCAATGTTTTCCTAATTGTTTTATAATAACTCGAATGCTATTGACTTATTTAAATGTATTGTTTCG
Source organism: Halesus radiatus (assembly GCA_022606495.2). Lineage (NCBI taxonomy): Eukaryota > Metazoa > Arthropoda > Insecta > Trichoptera > Limnephilidae > Halesus > Halesus radiatus. The sequence continues at coordinate 36,692 of JAHDVE020007012.1, read as the reverse complement.
GTCTTGTGAACATACTGAGAAGTGGGGAATAAATATTTTTCCTTGGTTTATTATTAAATGTTACATTGGGATCATTCATTCGTTTATTGATTTTCAATTATTCAAGTAAATTTAATCTAATACCCTTTCTTTCTACGTGTAAGGGTTTAGGCTGGTTGTTATCAAGCGGGACGTGATTATTCATTTAGATATAGATGTTCTTTTTGAAAAAAAAATCTTATAACATCGTATATGTTATTTATATCTATTTGAGAAAGCCCTTCCCGTCTGCCTGATATACTCGTAGATAGCGTTAATTTTAATTCATACATGCCACTATCATTAAATTTAGGTTTTCTACTTTTTTTTAGGCTTGTTCCTATATTATTATTGGTTCTAAAAGCTATATTTAAACCACTTTTATTATATTTGCTTTGCTATTTTTACAGATATTGGACCGAAAAATTCCAGACATGCAAATTTTAAAATTGATTTGATTTTAATATATTTCTCGCTTTATATTATTTTTTTCTGTTATTTGGCTCATAGCGTTATTAGCCGCGACTATTTTGAAGGTACGAAAAAAAAAATTAAACAATAAATACACATTTTTAAAATGGCTTTGAACACGGAAACAGCTGTTGCAATAATTAAAAAAAAATCTAAATTACTTCCAGACCTTAATGATAACAATAGTAAATTTGATTTGCATTAAATATGTATTTAAATTAAATCGAGTTAATACAATTAATTAAACTTCCTTTATGAACTTCTTTCTCCCGTCAATCGCTTATTTTTTTTTTCGATATCCACTATTTTTAATCTATTCCTTTTTTTCATCAAAATTAAATTTCATTTCAAACGCATTTCAAAATGTATATTTAGTCCGAGTCTCATTCGGCTATTTACTAGAAGTGGGCTCATTTGCATATATTTCAAATCATCGCGTAAATCAAACCTTATTGCGATATCGATGCACAGAAGTTGGCATTTCGATTTTCCTGATAGAATTTTAAATATGCCCTCGTAATCATAACGTATCCGCCGATGGCCGGCGACATCGCAACACGTTTTCTGAAACAACTTCCACTTCCAGCGTTGGACTAAGAAAAAGCATCTCCCACGCATAATCAACTCTATATAAATCGAGATTTTATACCAATGTGAAGTAAAACAAAGACAAAAACAACAGTGTATGAAACTAAACAAATAAATAGGTAATATTCAAACATTCTTATTAAAACTTTCAAATATTGTAAAAAACAGCTTAAGAGTGGCTATTTTATTTATATTATTTAGAAGGCAATATGAAAATAACAAAAAAAAATTATGGATATGTACAGATGTCGCAGATTATGAAAAGGTTAAGTTTTGCAGAATAAAATTAGAAAATACCAAAAAAAAATTGTGTTATTTGTACAACGCATTTTTAAATTAAGCATTTATATTAAATAATAACTACATTATTATAAAAAAAATAACTGGGTTATTATTATTAAGTGTGGTAGCTATTTTGCCACTTGTAGGCATTATAAAACTATGGTGAAGCTATATTTAAGTACTATAGTTTTATAATGCACTCGAAAGACGTAACAGTTGTCACACTTAGTAATAATTACCTATCAGAACGTTTCTTTTTTTAAATAAACTGCTTAAATAATAGATTTTATTAAATTTTAAAAACTCTTATTTTGTGCAAGGGGGGTAAAATAAGAAAATACGTATTGTAATTGGCAAATATTCGATATTACAGGCGAGCTCTGGAATCATGTTATCAACGTTATTTTCCTTTTTGAGTGCGTCTTTCTTGAGAATTGATTGTCGGTCTGAATTCTGTTTCTAGGTATTTAATTACCCTTACTCATAATATATCATGTTGTTTCATCAAATAATACGAAATAGAAATATGCATTAAAAAAATACACAAACAAAACTTCTAGACGTAGAGGACATCTGAGAAAAATACGACTCGACCACGTAACAAAAATACTCGAGACGGGACGTGTGAAGAGTTGAAATAATAAGGATTCACCTATATAAAATGCGATGTATGAACGTGGATGAAACAGGGAGAGTGTTCCGAGACATGGTGATCGGTCGTTTAACTTCTGAAGACATGGATTAGTTTTAAAAAGTGCCTTCATCAGAATACAGTTATTGCTAGAATCGATCTACAGGACCTTCTGCAAGCCGAGTTAGTTTGAATAGTTCAGTGGCTAGACATGTAGCTATTCAGGCGACCTATAGACCTGCCGCGCTTTACCAATTGAAATGAATATTTAATTTTTAATATTGCTTAAAGTTCTTCCTCTAGAAGTCTATATCTTTGTTGCGAAATGTCAACTCAAATTATGCATAATCTCTTCATTTTTTATATCATTTGAATTAACTTTTATTAATCTAGGACACGCTATAAATACATACAAAATGTTATGAGACCTACCTGACTTACTTTAACCAGTTATTCCTAAGCTTATTTGAAATAAAACATATATATGGAATTGTGGTCTTCGATACCTTTTTTTTCCTAAAAACATTGAAAAACAGTAAGTATGGGACAGTTACGGTCGGGGCAGGGGGTTACTCGGTTACTCATCTGAGTGACTAGGCTAAAATAATAATATATTAATTGTTTTTGAGTTTAATTCGTAGAAATTTTTTTTTTTAAATTTAATTTAAATCAAATTTGAAAATGTTATTATTAACTTCTGCAGGTATTTTTAGTTTTATTATTGTGACTGTTTCGCCTTTTAAGGCCATTTTCAATCTGGTTAATCCACATTGTGACAACTTATTTATATGATTTTATTTACTCCCACTGCTTTTCAGTTAATTACGAGTATTATCGGTAAAACCGATTTAGTTAGAAAACAATTAAAATTCTGAATTCTGTGAGATTTTCACATTTATAATGAAAAAAAAAATAATATTAATAATAATTAAAAAAAAAAAAAAAACAAAAAAAATCGGAATTTAGTTATTATATTTACCCTGATGAAGTTTGAGTTAAGCGAAACTGGTTGGTGAAAATAAAATATATTCGTGGTTTTTAACAACGTGTTTCTTTTACTTTAAAAAAATTCACTGATGACTAAAATTTCAGTAACATTTTTTTCTCCAAATAAGGTAAGAAGTCACTGATTAAAGTACGTAAGATATGTTTCTTAAAACTCTATATGGCAGTGGCGTGCATTGGCCTATGGCCAAAGATAGGCTGTGCAAGAATTAAGGTAAGAATTGTGCAGTGAATATTTGAAAATCGCCATTACATTATCGTTTCCCGCTAATTGTTGTGGCTAACTGAATGAATGGGTACACAAGTTCCATACTATTTGCATACAATTTGATTTTTTTTATATAATACTAGCCTTACTAGTGTACCTGGCCTTGCTCAGGATTTTTTTTTTTTTTTTTAAATAAAGTTTTGAAGTTGTGAATTCTAGCTTGTTGTTTGGGTGTCATAATTGATTTTACAGCGGAAGTAATGCCATGTGACGACTATTACTATCTCTAAACAAAGAAATATTCAATTGAAATTTTTATTGCATTCCAAACATTTTTTTTTTCAAAACATATCTAAATAATAAGTTCTTAAGTATGTACCTACTTGTGTTAAACATTTTAAAAATGTTCTACCCAAACAAACCTTCTTTTTTTGAATACGCAATCTGTGGCTTACCAGAGTGGTATATCTATGGGCTAACCTCAATACAACATGGCAGGTTCAATGTTTTCATACCAATTTTAAAACGTTATAGCAACAGTTTTACATATTGGATTTCATTAAAACTACTCTCTAAACCTTCCTGTCACCAATAAAAACAAACTGTCCTGGTTTCAGCGATATCGGCACATAGCCAAACATTAATTTTTATACGTAGAAAAGAGATTATTAGATTAGTTTTACGGTTCGTTTCCTTGGAGTAGGCACAGTTTTTCAGCCTTTATGGGCAGCACTTTGTATTGAACCTCTCATTAAATTTCCTTGTGCACCATATATCTGGAAATATAATATTTTTTAAAGTTTAATTTAAAAAAAAAAAAAAACACAAGGATTTCATTCACTTGCAGAAATGAGCTCCAATCTATTCATTTCGAAGACCACATTCCAAAAACAACAAATGAATTCAGTCATTGATGTAAACATATTAGCTCCATGTTATATCTAACTTTGAAATTTCTAATGCATTGGTTATTGTTGTTTCTAATTCAAAAAGCTTACAAATATGATTATCACTTGTATTTTTGAACATAATTTATTCCTGAACAAAAAATGTGCATTCCTTCAAAGATTAACGCTCGCTTCTCAATTTACGATATTTGTTTAACTTGTTTATTTTTTAATCCCTCCAATATGTTTTACATTCAGATAAACGCGGTCCACAAACACAGAATAGGTTTTAGGATTCGGATCATTAGCCAGTTTTCATGTTATCACAAGCATTTGTAATGTAATATTTTTGTCAACTGTACTAAAACTAAACAATTAATAATCACATTGAAAACTTGGCTCGCTGAAATAAGCTATTGCTAGCGTTTATGTTTTTTTTTTTTTTTTTCTTTATATGGTTTTTTAGAAATATTTTAGAGTAAGATTCTTGATAAATGTTCATGTTTTATGTTTGTTACATATGTTTTTACATTAGTTTTGTTTTTTATTTTATATGGACATATAAAATAAAAACAAAATTAATATATATTAAATTAATATATGTTAAATTAATATACATATTTTGAAACCTTGTCTGTAAATTGTGAGTTTTAACTGACGAGGTCCCTTTGGACAAAGTAGTTTATCGGGACTTTTTTGAATTCCATTTTTTTTTATTTTGTAAAATGTAAATAAATAAATAAAAATTATGCGATTTCATTGAATAAAATTATTTTTTTTATATATATGGTAACATATGAATGAAAATAGGAATCATATATATTTACACACCGCAAAACGAATATAAAAAACTGCGCCCTTGAGGTGATTTTTCACAAAAACGGCGCTATACAAATCATCCAATTATTATTATTATGTATTTTTTATTCTCATTAATCACGATTAACGTAGTATTGATTAATTTCATTTTATTCAGAAGCAAAGAGCACCGTTTTATTTATGATACATCTTCCCATCCCATCTCAGATGTCAAAAGTTTTTTTTTTTGATTTCGTAGTATTTCGGTAATAATTCAAGATGGGGTGACATTTTAGTCAGGGTTGATTTATTTATTCTCTCAGTCGTATTTCTGTTTTTTTGATCATTTTAAAAAGTAACCCAAAGAAAGGACGCATTATTGTTTATCATAAATAATATAATATCAACGTGAAAAGTCATACAGTAAAACATTTAGAGTTATATGTATGTTCAATATTTTCGTATCTCCTAGCTACCGCTGTTATAAAATTCTCGCATACAATTCACTTTACCGAAGTAACTTTTTTGTTTATTTTTAAAAACATGTGTAAAGACCGGTGTGCTGGTGAAAGGGTTCGTTTCTTTTACAATGCCGATATATCGGTGTTCATTTGCAAGATTCTTTATCGGTAGTGGGAAACAAGCAAATAATATTATATGTTGAAGATTGTGCGTCAAGTATTCAAGTTTAAAAATATAAATAGATATGTGGTAATATTTACACCTGAGATATATTATTGCAGGTATCTAAATTGCCAAAGGGTAATAAGATAATTGTTGATTTAAATTTATAATATGTGAATAAGTTAATAATTAATTATTAAATATGACGCGATATATATATATATGTATTTTATATGAATAGCGCACAAGAGTCCCAACTGCTCCCAACCGTCTGGAGCCAGTGAGACTATAGCATTCCCAATTGGGAAATATTGTGAGGCTGAAGGTATTAGGGAGGGGAAGGAGAAGGGGAAGAGTAGGTGGGGAAATACCTAGCTATTCAGAATTGTTCACCAAACTAAAAAGCCATTTCAAGCAACGTTTCTGAATGGTGGTCTTTCACAAGGGCGATACGGAGAGTATCTTCCATTCTGAAACATATTTACTACATATTATTTTTAAATGAATTAATTGTGAAAAAGCACAAATTAATTAAATAAAATTTACTTGCGCACGCCGGGATTTGAACCCGCGATCTTCGGATTCCATGACCATGGAGGCCGTCATTAATATAATTAAATCAAAATATTATATACTTGATAGTACCAATTCCGAGAAATATCTGAAATTATCTGATATTTCTCGGAATATTATTGAAAACGTTTCGTTTAAAATTACTGTCGTTACGTATAAACAATTATTTCCATACATTCCTGCTGATAAGATGCTTGTTATAGTTTAGCAGGTATGAATATCGTTGTATTTGAAATATTACATAGAGAAAAAAAGGTTAATATAAAATAAGTTAAACGTAAAAAATAAAAAAGTTTTTATTTCACTCCGGGACATTCAGAATCCCAAAAAATATTTTGAAACAATTTTAGTACCCTGGACCATAATTTCTTCGAGTGTCCTATCAATGACCATGAATTGGTAAAACTTAAAATTGAACTCCCTACCAGTATTCCCTGCCTTCTAAGTCTCAACTCATATTATTACCAAAATACATTTATAAAAATGGCATTAAAATTTAAGTCATTGGGGATTAAAAACACATACATTGTAACTTATTTTATTCAATTTTATTTGCTCAAATATTATATCCTGTTTAAAAGTAACTAATTTTAAGTAAAATCTGTACTATTAAAATATAACTGATTAAACAAGATCGCCCCTAATGGGTGAAAGCCAGAAAATAATTTTTTAAAAAACGTAGGTAGATTATGTAGGAATTATGGATTTGTAGGCGTATGTATGAATGAATTCGTACCTGATGAAAAAATTTAAACGTAATAATAGTCCTTTCTCTTTTTTTCCGTCCAATATACTTTAATATTATCAAACTTAGTCAAAAGCATGTACAATTACATGTTTATTATTTTATATAAGGATTTGCCTACTGTAACCAAAACAAACAAAAAAAAATATATGTTTCTCTTAAAATTCTACCTAATTAGCAAAAGTAAAATATTAAAATAATACTAATCAATGAAAATAAAACAATAACTTTGTTTATAACCACGAGAATATGTCTAACCACAAAGTGACTGCTTTCTATCAAAATATTATACTAATCAATACACATCAATACTTGTACCGCATTTAATACATCTACGTGAACACCTCAGCACAGGTGCTCCTAGTGAGGTGGTCACGACACATATAACACTCCATTCGAAGTATCACCTCTTCAAACCTTCCTCACACTCCATATTATAAAACACCGTACAAAACACCTTTATTATAATTAATTAAATAATAATATACTTTGTTTATACCACTTTATAAATATACATAAACATCTTCATGTTTCGACAGCAATGCTGTCATTATATATTATACTTTTATTATATTAAAAAAATATATATATATTATGTAAAATGGTACCCTTTAATATATAGATATGAGTAAATAAATAAAATAAAACACACGGTAAGTTCTTATGTAATTAATGAATTCGTATGTAATAAATGGATTCGTATGTACTGAATGAATTCGTATGTACTGAATGAATTAATATGTAATGAATGAATTCGTACATAATGAATGTATATGGACGGTGGCGGCTTGTGGGTCCTAATGTATGTAGGACATACATATACTTATTTAACTAAAAAATACACATATAAAAAAAAGAAAAAAACAAAACTCCTGAACATGTAAAGAAGACATAATTTCTAATATAGTCTAATCATATATGTGAGGTATCTAAATTCTTACAAAATAAAAATATCTTTTGTCGGTCAAAAATAATCGTTTTTTTATTAAATAATAACAAGTAAATTATTATTATATAATTAGGTATTTAATAAACTCATTGTCTTTTAACGAACACGAAGCGAATACACTGTTTTAAATAAATGAATTAAAACTGTTTTAAATACTTATTTATCATTTATAACCCATCCCCGGATAATGTTCAGCAAAAAATTAACATTCAACAAAGTAAAAATGCTATGTCGATTCATATATTTCATTTCCAGTATAAAACTAACTAGGAAGTGAGAAGTAGAAACGATTTTTGTGAACTGCTCTATTCCATGCAAGGGCAAAATATAATTTAGCCCGGTTCCAATACAAATCGTTCCAATAGAAAAATAACGCAATACGGAATGCGCATGCGCACAGAACTCAATATTCGGCCATCATTCAAAATGTGCCCCACTAGTTGGAAGAATATCCGCTGTCAGTGTCCGCTGACCGCTAGGTGAATGTCTACGTTTATAAAAAAGGGATCAATAAATGGCAGTAATTATTAGAAAAATTGCACGTCATCTTGCCGCTAAATATGAATTCGATTGTTTGTATTTAATTTATTAATTTAAAGGAGTAATTCGTTAAAGATTGGGTGGAACAACACATGCCCGAGTGCCCTTATTGAATAGCCGCCGCTGTACATGGATATATTCTAAAGTTCACAAGGTGCCGTCATACTAATACGAATAGATGATATAATTTTATTGATAGGTACTAAATTAAACGCAAAGGTGAGTGACGGCCATTAGCAATAAAAAGTGGTAAGCATTAAAAAAACCTAACATTTCCAGACCTTCATCACGTTTCTAAGTAAATATTTTCCGCACATACTCTTAAATTAATCAGGCGGGTTATTTATCTGACCTTGATGAGTACCGCCATTATTTTGTAATAATACATCATTCAGAAGTAAATAACTGTGATGGCATTTGATGCGAGCAGTTCCTTCGTCAGTTACAAGTCGACGTGATTTACGCAGGTAATACAAATGAGGATACACGTAAAATTTTTTAAACTAACACAATTTTCAATTTGCTATCAAAATAGCACAAATGGAGATAAAAATGTCAACAAGTTCATAAAGGCGGAAAATATAATCCAAAGTGAAAAAAGTTTGTAGAGTAGATATATACCTCCCTTATATACATTAGATATATTTCCCTCCACACAGAATCCTCAAAAATGATATAGGCCTTGGGAAAATTAAATTTGTGTGGAGTTACCGTAAAAAAAAAAAAAAAATTGTGCACTTATATGAGTTCAAATCATAACATCGCTGCATTTTTTCTTTTTAATTTAGGGAAGTTCGTGTTAAAATTTATTATTCTTAAAATTAACAAAGTCAATCTACTGAATAATCTCTCGGCAGCTCATGTCATTGCGTAGATTTGATTTAGTCTTCGTTAATTTATTTTAATTGAAAATATTCATAAAAATTACTTTATTTAAACCACTGTTGTTATTTGTATATACTTATTTTCATTATTTTTAGTATATTATTGTTATCCTGATGAGGGGAGCTATGCTTCTGAAACATGTAGATATTTATATATTAAAAACAGTGGTTAAAACCTATTAATTTGTTAATTATGATGCACCAAAGTGATTACGCATCTTTTGAAGAAATTATTTAAAATGATTTATTCCTGCGTCGTGTAACTTTTTCTGTATTATTTTTTAAATGGGACAGTAAAGAGTATGTTTATTTTTAATTTTAATTTTACTATTGTCAACAATATAATGTACACGATGTCAAAATGTTGTAGAATGTTAATGAAAATAAATTTTTAAATAAATTATGTTTTTTTCATAATCAAGACGTACTATTTATTTATTGTTTCAATTTTTCAAGATATTTGGATAAAAGGGCTAAAAAAAAGTTTTGTGTTTACACCGCCGGCAGATTCTAAACCATAGGTTTCCAAACTTTTTTCCCCCGTGGACCCCTTTGCGTTCTTTCCCCCCTTTAAGAGCGCAGTAGGCTTATGGAGTGATACTTACTACGAGATTTATTTATTTAATATCAAAGGTATAAATATACCATAAAAAAATAAGTGCATATCACAGTTAACTACAAGCATAAGAATACAGCACAAATATTTGTAAAATGTAACTATTAAATGCGGCTATAGGTCGTACAATGACATCAGAGAGTATATAAAGAATACAAGTTCACGAAGGATATAAAAGTAAAAGATATGCGTACATATAGAACGTATAGTAAACATAGGTTAAATTAATACCGTCTGAGATGCTTTATTATGCCCGCTGTTTAAATGTACTTCGTTTCGTGGACATCATTTACATCTCGTGGACATCATTTACATCTCGTGGACATCATTTACATCTCGTGGACATCATTTACATCTCGTGGACATCATTTACATATCGTGGGCATCATTTACATCTCGTGGACATCATTTACATATCGTGGGCATCATTTACATCTAGTGGACATCATTTACATCTCGTGGACATCATTTACATCTCGTGGACACCCTTTTTTCTCCCTGCCACCTGCCCCTGCAAATCTATATAGACCCCCAGGGAACCTATGTTCCAAACAATCAATCGGTGTGTTACTTGCTCTGGATATATATATATCTGCAAATCAAGTCATGACGGAATCAGTATAGCCTTTGTGAGAGAATAGACAGGCTTGCCAACCCCTTCCTAACCAAGTCTTCTTCCTGATCTCTTTTCCAACCCAGATTCCGTGTATCGAACCAGAAACCTTTTATTTATAATTTTTATTTAGTATATAAAACAGGCAATATATCCAAAACTTGGAAACATGAATACATAAAAATAAAATTATAAGTACATTAAACAACAATGATTATCTCCGTGAAAGTTGTATTAAAGTTCAAAAACATATCTTCACAAACAAGTAAATGGTAAAAAACATAACTACATAAACAATTACTTAGTGGCTTGACATATTTATTGAAATAAAACAAACACTTTGTTTTAATCGATTAATTTATTAATAAATTAACACCAAACGGTTTCGATTATCTCGAGCTTCATCAGTTAGAGCAGTGAATAAATAGTATTATAATTTCTTAATTTCCGCGGTAAAGGAGAGAAATATCTCGTATTTGTGTTGAAGACTTTAATGAAGAAAATGTATTTTATCCTTATTGTTGGTGAATTAATGTTAAATTATTTGTTGTACTAATTTATGCGTGTATAATTGTGTGTACAAGCAAAACATCAGAAAGTTTACCTCTGGCTATCAATTAACGTAATTTATAGTGAAACATTCGATCATAAGATCCTAGTCTTTGAACTAATAGTTGAACGAGGGACCTCCTAGAAATTATTGACCGGGAAGAGAAGACTGTTAAGAGGAACGGCTGCGCGGCCTGTTTCATACAAAACTTAATTTTAGTTTTGAACCAAAATATTCAAATAAAGCTAATGATCTTTTTTTATCAAAATATATAGTAAATATCTAGTACAGCATAGAAGTTATTTATTTATTTTGTTTTACATTATGAAATATAAGACATTAAAGGAATTGATTTTTCGAGATTTTAGAGGTATCTTTAACAATTATTTGGGGGCTAACGATAATAAAAAAAATGTTTTAATCTATCTACTTTAAAAAAAAATTATAATTACAAAAAATATTAAAATACGCCTTATGGAGGACTTTGAATTGAATTAAACAGGACCAATTTACGTTCGAACACAAATTTAAAATATCGACCCGAAATTTTTTTTTTTTTTTATTTGTTTTGTTTTTATGTTATTTATATTTTTAATTACGTAATCATATTTACATAGCAAATATGATATATTTTTTAAATACAGTAATCAACGCAAATATTTTTTTTTCATGGCCATACTTCATAATTTAAAACAAAAATAAATAAAGTACTTCTCATGCGTACTAGATATTTACTAAACCTTTAATTTTAAAAAAAACGTATCATTCAGTTTGGTTGGGTATTTTGATCTCAAATCTAAAATTAAGTTATGTATGAAACAGGCAGCGCAGCCGTTCCTCTTCATCAGAGGAAATCAATAAAGTTATACGTCAATTGCATAATACGTATATTTTACATCACCTGTAATGATAAAAACCATCCGAACATCAGAAATGATGAACAAAAACAGATGTTGAGAAATTTCAACCCAGGCAGAGAACTTTTAAATGGTTTATTAGAAAAATTACATATTGTATGTCAAGACCGAAACGTGTAGCACTTATTTATTTCTGACTCTGGGAGAAGGCAAGGTTTATGATCCATGATTGTATTTGAGTACGCTTACTTAGTTCGTAGTACAGAGATGCAGTGGTGTGCGGATAATAGCAAAACCACCTAGATCACTGGTGGTTTTGATAATTGTGACGGATTCCTATGTGAATACAGGTATTCAATAAAATAATTAAAAGAAGAAAAAAAACATCGAAATATTTATACATTTATTATTTACGGAGAAGTGAAAAAAATAAAAATAAAAATAACAGCGAAAGAAGAGCACGTGTACTGGAATAGAGCAATGAGAAATTTTAATATGTTTGACAATATAAATATGGAGGATAATGTCTAGTCAAAGAAGGTTGAATAAAGTTTCAATAAAACCCAAGAATTGAATCTTCTTAATAAAAAATAATATATTTGTTTGCGTAACGACTGATAAAAATCATTTAAACTAACACAAAAAAATCAATACATAAATAAGTATGTAGAAAACGTGCTACATAAGGTACAGGATTATAAAAAAAGTAATGTAATCAAAATTGATGCTTTCTAGGTAATTTGTGGGTTTTGTAAAAAAAAAAACATACATCCTTTCCTTCATTTAAATAACTACACCCGAAGAATTTCATAATGTAAAATCGTTTTTGTTGCAAGTAAAAAAATCTCATGTGACATGGCACGATCAAGAGAATCAAATAATTCAGTCGGGTTGTGTCAACAGTCAGAATATCGGAATAGTATGTATAAGAGGATGTGTTAATGTAAATTAAGCAAGGAATGTGAGCCAAGACAAATCTGTGTGGCGGTCTATCCTCTCTGCAGAGAAATGGTATGATGGTTAGTTAATTAAAAAAAAATCTAGCTTCTTTTGTCTCAGAAACGTATCCTAAATGATCAAAATGGCCGAGAGGATCCTACTTTTAAACCATGGATTGTATGGTAGATTTTGTTTCGACCTTCTTGTTATTTTAGCTTCTCCGTTTTGTTTTGGATATTTGCGGTTTGAATGATAATATGAAACGTATGTAATAGACTGGTCAAGATTGGGTATGACCGCACGCCGCTGCCACATAATATATAAATAGGTATGAACACGAACATAAAATAACACTTAGATTCACATGGAAAATCGCGGATCATGAATGAGTATGAAAAAATCGTTATTAATTACGGCCGTTGTATATAAACATTTGACCAATCGCCCTATCTGCAGTTATACAAAGCGAGCCTTCCACTAAAAGAATTCTGGTTTTATCTGCAGACAAAAATAAAGAAAAAACGCAGCAGTTAGCTGGAATCGAAGCATGACAGACAAACAAAATTAATGGATGCAGAGGATCGCTGGAGAATTTTATTTATAATAAAATCGAAGCCTCGTCTACCCCAGTTCAGCGCCAACTTTGCACACGGCTTGTTCTAAAATCGACTGCTCCCTAATGAACGGAGTTTTCTATTGCAACATGAATAACGTGAGTTTTATTGATTTTTTAATGAACACCCTTTTAAGGGCGGTTTCCTTTTTCAAAAGCGGAAATCAATAAAAATAATCATGAATTGTTCACTAATGACTTCCAATGAATAAAGTCCGACGTGTCTCATTTTAACATAAGTGCTGAAACGTCCTCCAAATATGAGCAAGTTGAGTACCACTTATTGACAGTTTATCAGTGAATGAAGTACCTAGTATCATGTGTGATATTTTATCTTCTGAAGGGATTCAAATTCAAGATTGAAAAAAAAAAATTAAAACTGCCTCTCGTTAAGATTCCAATGGTCGCTACTATATTAAATTCATATTCAAAGAACCTGGTTGATTTTCGGGGTGCTAAACCGTGTTTCGATACTACCCACTTATTAAACCAACCATTCGAACGGCGACAAAGTGTTCACCCTGAAATTTAACGAACGTAAGAAACCCAATTGTTTGATTAAAATAACATGTAGACAATAGAACTTATAGTTCTCCTGACAAGTTATCCTATGAGCCGATCATCGATTCATCTATTAGAAAAATTCCAGTTAAATATTCAAATCAGCTTTATTGTTCTTGTATTAAGTAATCAAATAAAATTTGGTCTGCTTTAGTCTAGTATCAAATTAATCTGTAATATTATTTAATTGTTTGTTTATATTTTAATATGAGCAACCCCACGCCCGGTGTTTTCAAAGGTTCAATGAAAGCTTTTAATGGAGGTAACTTATAATGCGACAGTTCAGTTTGTACACTTGCTCAACCGTTGGTGATACATTCGCCAAAGCAACTTCTATGAAAACTGACGTAAGATCTAAGTGCAGTATTCTTTATGATTGCAGATTCTCCTAATTGTGTCGATTGCATGCTGTTTCTCGGTGGTGATGTCGACAGATGATCCAAAAGATGCTGTACTTACCAACTACGAATATGTGAGAGGACCTTCAAACAATTATCACTTCGGGTAAGGTTACATTCCTATCAATTGTGTTAGTTTCCTTGTGTTAATGTTTGCAAATATTGATGATTATCATAATATTATGTCAATAGCGACACATTTCTTGACAAAGATTATGCATATTGATAGCGTTTCTTTTAAAACATCAATACGTATTTTCCATGATAACCGACAAAAACTACAAATAAGTTCATTTAGCATAATCTGTGAATGTATCACCATATAGTAATTCCAGGAAAAGCTTTTGGTCAAGTAATCATTGTCTGTCTGGTCAAGTAATCAGGAGGGCGTAAGTTCAATATTAATTAGGTTAAACCACTTTTATCATAGACTGCATTATGTTGCGGATTGTGCATTATGTGTTCCAACATGAAATAATTCTTTCAATGGCATTCTCATTCTGTAATGGGAAAGGACCGATGGTGCGCCACACAAGTCTTCGACTGTCTGAAGTCAGTGGGTTTGTTTTATTTCCAATTGAAAATTGATAGTTATGGTAGGAGGAGTGACGGGGTGGGGAAGGGGGGAGAGGAGGAGGAATGTTGGGAAGAATCTCACTGCTGAGATCCGGTTACTTTAAGTAACATTATAATTATTATTGTTTGGCATAAACAAGTCTAATTATTGCTAAAAATATTGAAGTAATATTATCAAACAGGCAAATAAACTTCTGTATCCTGTAATTACTTCTATATAGCTGGATGGTAACAAAATGTTTTGCAAATATGTATTGTCGACTAGGGGTGATTCAAGATCTTCATAACTGAATCATTTTATTCATAATTATTGTGTTTAATTATTTTTTTTTTAAATAATAATAGAAGTGAATAAAATTTCATAATGTTATGTGGTCTAATGACAGTTAGAAAATGGCTTTGAATGCCGACGCAACTGAAACAATAATAATTTTTTTTAAATACTTGCGGAAATTTTAATTTTTAAAAATAAATAAATAAAAAAAGCAATCATTTTACATCGCAGAAAACTCAGTTTTATTATGCAAATCTAATCATTTTGTTGTCTGGGTTAGGAAAAATACTTCAATTTATGACTAAGAAGACAATTATAGTACTAACGTTAATCCTATAGCCATACAAATTATAAAGGGTTTACTCGATGATGTCATTCCGCTTCTGATAACAGTGTTTTTGTTACTAACAAACCCTTCCTTCCAAACTTCGTCTATATTGGATCCGGTACCAAACGGCTTTGTACAACGTATTTGATTTTATCATATCTTACAGTATACAGCAAACATGACCAATCCAAGCTAATCAACTGGCTCTAACCTTGCTGGTTAAATGAGAGTGCTTCTGTATCTCTGTCATCCTATTGCAATACCGTGCCGTGACTGTGTAAATACGACAGACTAAAACTAACTGTTTTCTTTTGTAGTGCACATAGTTTGTTTATTATATATTATATTAATTATAATTACGAAATCTTACTTAAATTTTTTTATCAACCTTAAAATATACTTCATTCATATTCTTTATATAAAACCATGTACAATGTGACCTTAGAACGGGGTACCCCAGTAAGGTTACATTTTTTTTTAAATTTTAAGAAATAAATAAATAAAAATAGGGAGATCTGAAATAGAAAATATTTTAACACCAAATACAGACTAACACATTATTTCTTCAGGTTTGACTCCAGCGATGGAACATCCCGCCAGGAAGAGGGCACTGACGACGAGGAAGCCGCACTAAAGGTCAAGGGAGCGGTCACGTGGGTGGCGCAGGATGGGTCCACCTATCAAATGTTCTTCAACGCGGGAAAAGGCGGGTACAGATCCATCACAAAACGCATCTCAGGACCAGATTAAAGGATTTTAAACAAACTTATAAAAACAATGAAAAACAAACCATTCTGCACTCCTAGAACTTAATCAGACTGCTACAGTATCAGAACGGTGTTTGTGTTGTTCATTACATGCTTATAGCCATCATAGTTGTTTAAAACGGGTAATTTATCTGAAATATTACTCTTAAATGTCTTTAATCCCTTGCATTTAACGTAAATAAGTATAAGATATGAGAAGTGAGAAACAAGCCTTTCCCTCATATTAATACATTATTATTTTCTAATATTGATCAACTCTACATGGTACATTATTGATTTTAAAAGTAAACGTTCATTTTGACTTGACTGCTTTCAATTATTAGAGATATTGTTGTGCGCACACATGTCAAATACAGTTATTATTTTTTTTTTTGCATCTATCACGTATTGCACTAAAAGTGCACAGTAAAATGAGGTGACCTGTTTTGTAAACCATTTAACGAGATGACTGAAATTATAATTTCATTTAATTAACTCAGGTAATTTGGTGATTATTGCCATTCATGTTATTTTATGCAGGTACAAAATTCCAACATTACCTTATAAATTGGTTTTCATACGAACCTGACCTACCTTGTTATTCACGACGGGTACAGAATATTATTCTAACATCATTACCTATCCTTATTTTTATTGTAAAGTCAAATTTCGTGTATTGCGAATTATTCTTAAGTAATTATCAGATATATACGTTGTTATGAGATCATGTTTAAAACTAAACGAATAAATTCATAATTACGTACCTTGCAACATTAAGGAATGCATGCACAAAGCAATATTATAGTAATTGTACGAGTACGTTAAATGAAAATAGTTCTAAATATAAAAATAATCACGTTTCGTTAGGACGTGTCTTTTTTCATTCTGCATGAAGTGTATGGTGCCAGTCGACAATGTTTATGTTATCGAATTATATTTAAAAATCTCATGTTACATAAAATAAAACACTTGTTTTTAAATGATGCATGTTTTTTATGTATTATTAATGACCATTATGCCATGGTTCCGGTTTTAGAATTAATTCATGTTTTGGGTAGCGAAAAAAAACCACACGTTTTAAATGCTTTTTCCGACATATTAATCGAAGGCATTCTCTAGTCAATGTTTAACATATTTTCTCAGCAACATCAATATGTTATCATATCTAGGAACTACACTGCATTAAAATACAACGTAATGGGCGGTGAGATCATAACCTCTTGATTAAGAAAATACCAAAAGGTTAATTAAGCCATTTGCTTTTTTTTTTTTTTTTATATATTTATTTCTTGCTAAAGCAATCCCGATGAGTTTCAAAACTCATTTTAGGACGGGAGGAATTTACAATACATAAGTAGGAGATAGTACATACAATTTTACATTGACAGCAAAATATCAAAAATAGAAGTTTCACATACAGACAGAAATAATTTTATAAGGCCAAGTTAAATAGAACAACACACAAGAGAAAACATATAAGGGAACAACAAAATATACAAATATGGATTTACTGATTTTCATTTTTAAATATCCTTAAAAAGTATTCCTTTATACCATCATTTTGGGATTTTTTATTTTTCTGGATGGTTTTGTACATATCTGGAAGCGAATTATAAAGTGTGTAGGCAATGTAGTTTAAAGATTTTATTCCATATTTTGTAGTGTGTGTTTGAGGAATGCGGATTTTATTGTTATTTCGAGTATTGTGGTTGTGGATGTCTTGATTGTAAAGTGGCTTGACGTTAGTGTGAGTTGATTGTTGAGTAATTTGTAGGATGGTGCTGGTGATTTCATACTTAGGAAGGATCGTGATTGGAAGGATACCGGAAACTGAGTAGATGTCCCTGACATGAGTGTACCATGGAAGTCCAAAAACATTCCAAATCAATTTCTTCGAGGCAAAGCCCCAGATACAGCAGAGATAGGAAATGTGTGAATGTACCATGGCGTAATATACTGCAGTTAGTAACGGAATGGGTAGTAATCCTTGAAGTCTATATAGCACACCAGTTATGGGGGTAATTTTCTCCTTTACATGATTTATGTGGAGATCCCACGAGAGTTGAGAATCTACTATAAGGCCCAAATATTTTGTTGTCGTTTTCTTTTCGAGACAGTTGTCACCAATTTTGATATCGAGGCTGGAATTTTTCTTGTTGCCGAATAGTAAATAATGCGTTTTTTTTACGTTAAGGGTCAGTTTATTTATTCTCAACCAGGTTGTGAGATGGGAAACATCGGCATTCATTTCCATTTCGAGTTCCGCTAGGTTTTTTTTGTTATAAAAAATTACAGTATCGTCCGCATAAAGTTGAAGAGTTCCTTTAATGCCCCACTTTGTTATGTCATTAACATATATTAGAAATAGCAACGGTCCAAGAATTGATCCCTGTGGCACTCCACGTGTTATTTCACCCAATTCACTCATTTCTCCACCCAGTTCTACTGCCGAAAAGCGATTTGATAGGTAAGATCTGAAAAGTTCCAGAGGAGTACCAACAATACCCAAATGTTTCAGTTTTTCGATCAATACGCTATGGTCCACCGTGTCAAACGCCTTCTTTAGATCAATAAATATTGCCGCTGTAAAATCTCCATGGTCAATATGTTTCTGCAGATTTGATATGAAATCGAAAGCTGCACATTTAGTGTTAGATCGTCGTCTGAAACCGTATTGTTTTGAGGTGAGAATTTTGTTTTGTTCGAGATATTTCAATAGTCTTTCTTTGATGACACATTCAAAAATTTTGGAGATAGCTGGAAGTATAGAGATTGGACGATAATTTTGGACATTTTTTTTACATTCGTCTTTATGTATAGGAATAATTTTTGCAACTTTTAGTTTGTCTGGAAAGATACCTTTTGACAGAGAGAGATTTATTAAGAATACGAGGTCATCCACCAGTTCCTCCTTGCAGTTTTTGAGAAGGAGAGAGGTTATACCATCGGAACCAGCTGCCGCTTTAGATTTGAGGTTGGATATGATCCGTAAGATTTCTGTTTTATTTGTCCTGATCATGTTAAAAGATTGTTTTGCTTGAGGTGCCGTGTAGATGGTATTTAAATCAGTTTTTGAAGTTTTTATGACTGATGCGAGACTCTCCCCAACTGAGAGAAAATATGTGTTGAAAGCGGTTGCAATCTCCTTTGGTTCTTTTACTTCTTCGTCATTTATGACTAGCAATTTACAAGCTATTGTTGGGTTTCGGGAGCTATTTGATATAATGGAGTTAATTGTTTTCCATGTTCGTTGTGGCTTATTCATGTTTTCATTAAGCAAATTCGTATAATACTTAGTTTTAATATATCTTCTATAGTTGGTGACAGTATTACGAGCTTTATTTTTTTCTGTTGTCAAAGGAATACTTCCTTGATTTCGTTTCCAAAGTTTAAATATGCTATTTCGTTTTTTAATCAGCCTATCAAGTTCTGCATCAAACCATGGAGTATTGTTAGGTCTTTTGTCTCCTATATTAGTTTTTAGTTTTGTTTTACACGAATTCATAACATTTTGGAGATAGTCAGCGAAGTTATTATAATTTTTGTTTACATCGTCAGACGAATGGGTAAATTTACAAGTTTTAAGTGTGTTATTTAATTTTTGATAATTTATTTTGTAAGCATTTGATAGGTTTCTTGCGGATCTGTTATTGGGGAGGTTTTTTAGGGAATTTTCATAATCCAATATAAGTATATTATGGTCACTAAGGGGATCATCAATATTTGAGATTTTTCCGGAACTATTTGTCCTATTTGTAATTATGTGTTCTATTAGCGAGCTGGTGTTGTTAGTTACTCTTGTGGGATATAAGGATATAAGGATATAAGGAAGTGGGATATAAGGATTCTAAGATCAGGCTACTAAGATTACTGCCAAGAAAAATATTCCTGCCTAAGGTAAGGGCAGTTAATTCAACTTTTCGATTGAACATTGGTATCTTCTCAAAATTATTTTTTTAATAATACCATTGTATTTCCATAGCACAGTTTTGTCATTTTTCACCTCAAGTGTGCATTACTGAAAGAAACATTTATTTTCAATTTTGGGAAAACTTGTTGAAGCTTGTAAACCTCATAGTAATATATTTTTAATCATCGGAGATAACATAAAAAAACTCTTAAAATGAAATATGAAACCGTAAAAATATCAAGAAATAGAAGATACAGATGAAAATGACGGAATCGATTGGGGTAGCTGTAACTCAGTGGATTAAAGCAAGGTCCCGGACAGACCATGAAGTCCTAGGTTCGAGTCCCAGCTGCTACCGTTACCCTTTCTTTTCTGAAAAGTTTCATTTTGAAAGTTGTAAATATTATCTTCAATGATAAAAAATCAACATTTATGATTAGTAACCACATTCGTGTTCTTAAAATTACTAGCACAGTAGTCTTTCCATAGTTCACTAAACAAAATCACGAAAACCTAACTAATGACAAAATTATTATTTCAAGTTACATGCAACATAGTTTATGATGCAAGTTATACATTGCTAAAACATATCGTCACGTTAGAGCAGTGATGCATAATCCACGGCCTGCGGTCCCATTTCGTGCGGCACGCGGACCTATCCATGTGGCCCACTTATCTAAGTAAAAAATATAAAATTTATTATTTATTAGTTTCACCTTAAGCCTAGAAACTTCTAAGACCCTTTTATTTTCGTTATAATCGCTGACGTCAGAATTAATAGAATTGCCCTTAGTACGACCTGGACGGCCGGAGGCAAAGGTCACGTGATACCCATTTTGACACCAGCTTTGGTTCACTGCTATCCACGTTTGTTTCACGTGATTTTTACTGCAATAAGCAAATCACAAAACATTTATAAAAAGGGACAACCTTAATATTCGGTCTTTGTAAACAAAACACCATTCCGAATCAAAATGTTGTTTGAAATGGTTTTAGCCGTGTTTTATGACCAGATCTGAATTGCCAGGTACTTTCCAACCTTCCTCTTTACCATCTCATTCCCCTCCCCACTACCTTCAGTCTCACAACATTTAGGGATGCCATAGTCTCACTGGCTCTAGACGGTCAAGAGCAGCGAAAATTAAAATAGAAGTAACGGAAGTGAGCTGCGATATTTCTTATTTACTAGCAATCGTTTTAGTTTCCGGTGATACGATCCAAAGACTATCGCGACAGGCTTCTTTGTCTTCGATATTTTGAATCAGCCGCCCAAAAGTACCTGCATTTTTATTACATGTTCTGTAAATTTTCTAGATGATAAAAATTGACAGCATTTAATGGTTTTAAATTTGTTCAGCTACTGTCCTTTTTGAAAAGTTTTATGATTGCTGAGTACTGAGTTATTATGATACGCGATATTTTTGGTAGTTACCTACTTATTATTTGTTATTGTTTTTAATTCGTAGAATTCCATTTATTTATTTTAATTTGAAGAAAATTTTATGTAAAATCTTGCAGTACTAAATAAAAACACTATTAAATTTTATAGACTACATATTTTTTTTAAAGTACCTCGTTATATTATTGGTTTATTACGTAGATGGTACGTATCGGATGTACCCAGTCTACCTAGGTGACACTACCGACTGCAAAGTTAGATATAGGTTCCCTACCCCCTGCGGCTCGCTAACATATTGAAAATTGCTAAATTGGCCTTTCGGTTAAAATGGTTGTGCACTACTGCATTGGAACTAAAGCTGCTACCATACTAGCTGTACGAGGCTCTTCTAGTGGGACGATGTGTAGTTTATAGATATGAATTCTCATCTTCTTTGTTTCAGCTCATTTAGTTCAACACTCCTTGCCGTAGACTCCGAAACAATGAATTGTTTTTCCTCAATAAACACTCTACTAATTATGTGTACTATTCTCCACTGTTCAGAATGTCGAGATTTGTTAAGTCAAGTCAGGGCCCTTAAATTTTTGGTACCAGTCTGAATGATTTTTGTAGGGCTTTACGAAATTAGAACCAGAAGATTATCATTTAGAATGCCTAAAATCATGGACTCTACTAAAAACATGTTCAGGCTTTGACTTGAATGTTCTTTCAAATGTATATACTCGTATCTGTCCTCTTTTTGTCATTGCTTCATTCTTGTATTATGTATTTGATGTTCATTTTCTGTAGCTCTTGTTTATTTCATTTCGTGTTATGTATTTTGTGTAATTGGACATTGGTCCGTAAATAAAAAAATGAAATAAAATAATAAGAATAATAATAATAAAATAATAAATATATTAAGGAAGCAAAAATGTTATCAAATGATATGAACCTACGAAATGGGAAGTATTTTACTAAACGGTTTTACTGATAATTTTCCTGATCAGAATTGAAAAATAGCACATGAATGTATTCATGTTTGATTTTATTAATCTGTTTGTACAACTTCATACCCACATTTTACAACTTTTTAATAGCTTTTTTTTAATAAAATTGTAAAACTCAGGTGTGTACGTATGTGACAGCCATTTCGCCCTTCGAAGATATGACGAAACTGTAAAAAAAAATCTATAACTTAAAAAATAAAAAAATTCTAGGGCAGTCAATGACACTATTAGAAGAAACCGACGCAGTCTTCTAATTTGCCTCGCTGACCAAATTAGCACAATCAGGAAATTCATTTCAAAATAATCGTAGTAGAAATGATATTACAAAATGCGAAATAATCATTAAATTAAATTAGTAATCAAAACATAACAAAAAACCCCTACTATGTGGAATGTTGTGGAGTTAAATGAAGTGAGAATTGTGCATGTTACTTCTGAAAAATTATGAACTCCTTCCCTGGTTCTAATTCATCGAATCGTTCTCGTAAGAGGCAGTATTTTGTTGCGCAAATACCTCAAAACCGGAGGGAGGTTGGTACCCCCAAATTTAGAGACTATCGTCAGACAAGTAAGGAAGAGATGAGGAAAGGGATGCCTAAAAAATATCGATCTATTCAAGTCTGATGACTAAATATATTTGAGACTATGGTCTCTTTCAAACCATGAAACCTTTCAGCAAGCAAGTCAGTAGCAGCCAGTCAATATTATAGTTAAATACTGACCTGCCTCCGCCCACCGTGGAAAGCAATGACCTACGATATAATTTTTTTTGTACAAGAGAACACATAAAAGTTATTTTTGGAAATGGACATCGTTTGGTAACGCTCTTGCCATGCGATTGTAACACATCTGGCTTACGTCATTCTGCTCAAGTTACTAAAATAACCACTGGAATTTAATAAAATGTTATACCTACTCATAGATGATGAATCGCACCAATCGTTGTCAGTAGGGAAATTATTCTTCTTTTATTTGTAGGCCACAAAGGCATTTCCATCATGGGCTACAGACCTTTAAGAAATAATTACTTATATCAAAATTGTAACTTCTTGTTTCTTGCAACAACAATGTTTTTTGCAACAAAACGTTTCTCACAAGGACAATATTCTTACAACAACAGTGTTTTTTTGCAACAAAACGTTTCTTACAAGGACAATATTCTTGCAACAGTGTTTTTTTGTAACAATTACGTTTCTTACAAGGACAATGTGTTCTGCCAGGACAATGTTTCTGGCAATACCAATGTGTTTTAGAAAAATGGTTTCTTGCGACAACGGTGCTTATCGCACCAACATGTTTCTTGAAACCCGATCTGATTCACTTGAATTCATATCTGCGAGATGTAGTTCCTTGTAGTAAAAGAAATAAAAACACTTGTCTTTAACAATAGACACTTTTTTCATTTAAAATATTACTAGAGAACATGATATTCATACTCTTGTTTATGCTGGAACGAGTATTTTATGACTGCATATTGTAATATGTTAAGGGATATTCAATTTTTATTGTTACTGCTGCAAAATTGATTCATTAATAATTTTATTAAAAACACAACGTTTTTACCTATTATAAACAAGAATTATTTATTTATTACATTTTTTTAATAATGTGCCAACCTACGTACATTTTCTGATGCATTAAATTACATTAAGTAAGGTAGAATGTCAATGAAAATTTACAGAAAAAATTAAATAATTATAAGATACACGGATACGGGACAAATGAAAAGCTAATTCTACTATCTATTCATTTGGGAAAAAGAGAACACAAAAATTCCCTATATGCTGGGAAGTACAACAATGAAATTAGAGCGGAAATTAGTCAAATTAGTAACATAAGACGAAATAAGTATGTTAGCATTAAGTATTGATTTATCAGAAAAAGTTGTGTAATAATTAGAACATACAACGAAGCGATCTAACGAAATTGATACACGAAAAAAAACTCAGGCATATAAATATTATATATCTATATTCCGCCTGACATAAAACAGGAAATATCCCTTGACATTATCTTATCTAAGGGAATATCTCCTTTATTTTTTACGATGGTGTGTCCAACCTCTTCGCCTCTTCCGCGATGTTTGGCGGGGCAATAGTTTTAATTGATTAATTTAATTATATTTTCGGTACTTGTACGGGGCCGGTCCAAGCGGAATTTTTTTTTGTAACTGGCCCGTTTCCCCTAGCTAAAGACACGTTGTCCTTTTGTGCAAATAATAAAATATGTTGTGCAGATGGCGGAGAGTGCCCCGTTACTGCCTTTTAAGAATGACTAAATAAAACAAAAGAGTGAGGCAACGCTGGCAAGACTGGTGTTGTCGGAAAAACTTTTGCGACCTTACCGGTATGTGCCGATAACGTCGCGAAAACCTAACCAGAGCGCTCAGGATAGCGCCTGGCTGGGGGTACAAATACAACGCAAAAACAGCTATTTGTCAGTGAGCCAGCAACTCTCGTCCCGACAAACACTTCTATACCTCGACTGCACCACCTTGCTCTGCTTCTACCGACTACCTTCTTCTTCATTCTGAGCACTCCCGTACTACCACAGTACCCTCGCATCAACCACGGACAATGTCCGCAGAGCAAATTTGTACAAAAGGATTTTGTATAAATTTGGAAGTTTTGAATAAAAGGGAGTTTTGTGCAAATTCTAAAGTCATCAATTTATCGATATAGTTCCCCTTTCGCAAGGGAACGAACGATAAGCTGTGTCTCCCTGCCCTCCAGCCCTCTTCGCTAATCAATAATTGGGATCAGCTACCCCCTACAGTTCGGCTATGTGCCACACGTGACACAGATGGTTTACTAGGTTTTTCCATAACTGAAGCAAGACTTACGTTTCCCGTTTCATCTATATTTTACATTAATATTATACGTAATAAACATTTTATTTTAATTGTTACGTAGATTTTAGATATTCAAATGTTAATACTCTGATAGACCCTGGAAAAGCAAATAAAAGAAGGATATATTATTTTCTCCGACGAAGCAATGCATTTTTACGAGTAAAAAATTATTAAAATTACAAATTATGGCTTCCAAAATAATAATACCAAGATTAATATTATTTTAAAATTAAAAAAAAAAAAATTTCAATACTGACCATTATTATTTACATGTTTATGTAAAATCGGTTTGTAGTGTCGTTAATTAATAAAACTAATAAGAAATCTTTAAGATAAACCACATTTCAAAAAAAAAAGTTTTATATGAATTCCTCACAAGAGTTCCAACTGCTCCCAACCGTCTGGAGCCAGTGAGACTATGGCATCCCCAATTGGGGAATATTGTGAGGCTGAAATTATTGGGGAGGGGGAGGAGAAGGGGAAGAGGAGGTGAGGAAATACCTGACTATTCAGATCTGGTCAGAAAACACGGCTAAAAGCCATTTCAAGCAACATTTCAATTTGGAATGGTGGTCTTTTACCAAGGCGATACTGAGAGTATCTTCCATTCTGGAACGTGCGCAAATATAATGTATATTATTTTTATATGAATTAATTGTGAAACAGCACAAATTAATTAAATAAAATTTACTTGCACAAGCCGGGATTTGAACCCGCGACCTTCGGATTCGTGGTCGAGAGTCTTACCCCTCGACCATGGAGGCCGTCAGTAATATATAAATATCAACATGTTTCGGAAGCGAATATATTAAATAGCGGTTTATACAAAACATTTCTTGTTCATTTTGCTATCATTTAGTTTAAAATCGGTTTATATTAAAATTTTAAGGTAATCGTTATTACGCGTGACAGCTGTTTCGCCTTCAGAAGGCATTGTCAAACAGTAGTAAAGCCACTTAGAATAGATCGTCTGCAAGTGGCTTCACCGCAGTTTGATAATACCTTCGGAAGGCGAAAGAGCTGTTACGCGTAATAATAATTACTTAATAGAAAAAACCATTTTTAAAATAAAATACTGTCAGTTATTATAAAATTTTTAAAAACTTTAAATTGAAATGGAGTTCCACAAATCAATGAATAAACACAATGAAAAAATGTATTAAACAAATATATGGAGAAAATATGATATTAAAAATATTTTTTAAATGCATGTTTTAATGATTACAGATTCTTTAAATCACGCATTTTTATTTTTATTTTGTAATTTTTTTTTATTTCCGTCTTTTCTATGCATTAGCTTATAGGCAATTGATAATGCTGTGCGCGTCAAAAAGTTTTTTAATAGATTTATTGGATAAAAATGGCCAATTTATATCTTATAAATCTGATGCCTGTGCTTCGTGCAGCTATAAGATGAAAACACACGTTTTTTAATGCAAAATCAGAGAAATGCGGCAGACATAACGAGACAATTTCAGCATCATTGCCACCAGAGCAAGGAGTGCGTGATTCTCTCGAATATCAAGGTAATTCTTAGAGTGCATCGCGTCCAACTACAAATCGCAAGGAACGGAGACAGAAGCAGAAGGTGGTTGGCCTTGCGTCTGCAGATGATGATGTAGGCTCGAATGGTGAATGGAGAGTGTGACCTGAAAGTAAGTAGGTACCTAGTAGTAAAAAGTGACGTGATAAATCATCCATCCAACTTTTACTAACCTGGGCAATAGTGGGCATATTATAAGATTATCGAAAATCAGTATTACAAATTGATGTCAAGATGACATAATTCGAATATCATTAATATGCTACACGTAATAATGCACATTACACGATCCACCTCTGTAGTCTCTCCAATCCGAACAATAAGCCAATTATTAAATAGGTGCGATTAAATCTGTAAATCCCTGCAATTAGTTAAATGAATTAATTAATAAATTACTTAAAGGAAATTACTGCTCCAGACAGTTATAGTATATTATAATTAATACTGGTATATAATTATGGGGTGAATTTATACCCTTAACAAAAATTAGTTTTCTTTTCAATCATTTTTTCCCTTTTCCTTCCATTTACACAATTTTACCCCTTTCCGGAATATATTAGTGAACCAAGAGCCAAAATATTTCTACCCGGCTTTGATCGGGAATAGCATAAAAAGTCATAATGAAGATTGCATGCCAGTTGCTCTTCCAAATATTAATTTAACCTTCAAGCGGTCGTCGCGCAGCGTCGAAACAACTACGCACGTCCCTTTCTTCCATGTAACGGACTTGTCTTGCATCATATTCATCTGCTCTGCCTAGCTATCTGAGATATAGATATAATGACGCAGTAAATTTACTACTCATCCCCCTCACATGCGTCTAGCTTAACTACCTAACCAGAAAAAAGCATCAACCACTGGGAAAACATTGAGAGAGTTCTGATAAATTCAATTTTTAAAAAAACTGAGGCAATCGAAAAACCACTGTGCGTCCTACAAAAGGAATATCTGGCGTGATGACACCACTTTAATTTGGAACGAGTGCGATGCAGATGCTGATACTAATTCCTAAAATAAATTAAATAATTTTTTTACAAGAAATAATCTCTTTGTGGTTTGACATCATATTAAATAAAACAAACACTTTATTGTAAAACGTGAATATAGTTTATTTTTCGCCGACCCGTTTCGCTTTGGTCAAGCTTCGTCAGAACAAATATAATAACTAAAGAATAATACAGAATTATCGGTTATATATAGGTACAGATTACAAAAGAGTGAAATAGAATAAAAAAGAGAGAGAAAAGAGAAGAAAACATTAAAGGGAGACAATAATAGAAAAGTATTATGTGGAAGAGGGGGACAAACTTAAAATATATTTATAATAATGTATAGTAAATACAACAGTGTATGGAAACATAATGCTTTCATTAAAGAGAGATACTCCTACAAAATGTATACAATAAATAGCAGCTATTTGATTATAAAATAATAATTAAACAGAAGACTGAAGCAACATAACAACGGTACCATAACGACATATGAGGTGGAGGTTAATAATTGATAAGCTAGGGAAAATTCGCAGAAAACATGTTTGAAATCGGGCTATAGTATAAATTTGTTTGATTATTAAGTAGATCATCTGCTAAGTTTATTTTTTTGATTCATTTATTTATTTCTAGTACTGCTAAGTTGTTTAATATAATTCCTATGCCGCTTTTATGCAAAAGACTAGTTCTCATGATTTTATTGAAAGATTATTAGAAGTGAGTTAATAAATTTAAAGAACATTATATTGTTAACTTTTTACGAATTATTGTTAAAATATCTTAAATTTTGCAATTAAAATACAACATTAATAAACGAATTTTCTTAAAACGCTACAAAATTGCATTATAAAATTCGCTTTAATATTCCATAGGTCGATTGGACTACGCGCGGCTGCTTTTGTTATAAAGGTCCGAGCGGCCGCTTCATACTAAGGGGAACGGCTGCGGTGCCTATTTCATACAAAACTGAATTTTGGATTGGAGGCCAAAATACCCATACAAACTGAATGATCTATTTTTTTTTAATTAAAGGTTTAGTAAATATCTAGTACGGATGAGAATTATTTTCTTTGTTTTTGTTTTACTTTATGAAATATGGGCCATTAAAGTAATTGATTTTTCGCGACTTTAGAGGCATCTTTAACAATTATTTAGGGGCTAACGGTGATTTAAAAAAAAGTTTTAACTCATCTGCTTTGAAAACATAATGAAACATAAAATTAATTTTACTTTTTAAATATTAAAATAAATAATTATGGTGGACTTTAAATTAAATTAAGAACGACCAATTTACGGTGGAACACAAATTTGCCATACTGAATTTAAAATATCGACCCGAAAAAACGTTTTGTTTATATATGTAATCATACTTACTTAGCAAATGTGATGTATTTTTTTAAAGTACGATAAACCCGCAAATAATTTTCTAAGCTGCCTCTAAAATTATGAAGGTTGAAATTTTTTCATCTCACATACTTAAAACATTAAAACAAAAATAAATAAAATAATTCTCATCCGTACTAGATATTTACTAAACCTTTAATTAAAAAAATATATCATTCCGTTTGGATGGGTATTTTGATCTACAAAATTTAGAATTGTATGAAAAAAGCACCGCACCCGTTCCCCTTAATACTTTTAATTCAAATAGAAACTAACTAAACTTCACTCAGCCCCGTAATTCGAAATCAAAACATTACTTAATCCAATGAAAGTAATCGTGAAATCGGTAAGAAAAAAATTGAAATAATTTGTTATTTTAGGAAATCTGATATGATACAGATTTACAAAATTTCCGTATAGCTTAAAAGTAAAAGCGACATCTATTTAATACCCAACGAAGTAATTGTGACATTTTATTTAAAAAAATATAACTCTTTCTCATTGCGCTTTGGATGATGTTTATTTTGCAAAAAACTTGTTATTCGTTTCATAGCCATCTATTGGGAAAGTCTTCAAGCTTCTATAAAGTATTGAAGGTATGATATATACCTGTAATGATTTAAAATACCTGTAATTTACCTCGTACTTTTGATATCGTTGGTAGCAAAGAACGATGTAGAAATAAGGACATCAACGACACGAAAACCAAATTCTGTTAACGGGAGAGGGACGTCGGAGAGTTATTATTTATTAATTCATAATAATGATAGTATTATTACGCAATACGATAAACATAATGTTTTCAAATAGAAAAATATTTGTTAAATATTTTATAAATTTACGTAGGCTTAGCATTTATCAAAATCTAATCAGAAATATTACTTTTTTCTGACCGTTCCATTGTATGTTTTACAAAATATTTAAAATACGAATATGATTTTTAAAGTGGAGAAGAGTATGTTTTTGTAAATAAACGTAACCAAAAATTAGTAATGAATTTTGAAAAGCGGATTACAATTTTTTGTTTTTACAAAAACGTAACGACCAATTATTAAACATACTTTTCTCCACTCTCCCCGTTAAATAAAACTTAAAGAGATTTTGGTGCGACATGCTTAAAATAATAATAATCGATTTACCTGCAAATTCATATTGGCAAAAGACATCTATTAAAGGTAAACTTAACGTGGTACTCGCTCACAGTTATCGCTAATTTAAAAATTAAAAAAAAAATAAAAAAAAAACAACAACAATTTTAGCACTTATTATAAATATTGAGATTAATTGTTTATTGGCGAATGTACATGCGGAATATGAGATTAAATAAATTATTATTGTAAGTTTAAAGTTCTAATCCTTCAAGAAACTTATAAAAATAATATGTGTTAGATTTATAATAATAATAATAATAATGTTTTATTTCAGCAGAACAAAGCGGTGAGTGCAATACTCTGTCTGCCATATAAAAAGAATACATTTTAAGAATAAAAAAATTACACGCTGTAGAAATATAATATAAAAACATAAATAAAAATTAAATTAAATTAAAATAACATATTTAACACTTATGCTACAGTGGCCTGAGGGAAATTCTCCATCTACGATGTAGGGGCGCGCCCTGACACTGGGCGACGGCCTGTACAAGAGTGTTTTCCGATCTCCGGTAGCGCTGACTCGTCCCGGCTATTCTGTGGCGCATCAAAGCGGCAAACCCATGCACCCTTCCCTCTGCGAACATCTGCGAGGCGCTGCATCTCCAAGGGAGGCCGAACAGCGCCCTGTAAGCGTGGTTATATTGCACTCGGAGTGTCTCCATGACGCCTTGTGTATATCTTGTCCATAGTTCGCTAGTGTAAAAGCTCATGCAGTATGTCTGGAATAGTTGCTTTTTATAAAAATACATTAATTGTTTTTGTGTTTAATACGTAGAACTCCATTTAATTTATTTTTTTTTAATTTTACGTAATTCAAATTTATTCATGTTAATATTAAATTCTGCAACATTTTTGTTTTTATTATTGTGACAGATGTTTCGGCGTTCAATGCCATTTTCATACTGTGGTAAATCCACATTGCCACGACTTTCTAATATGATTTTATTTTCTCCAACCCAATTCTAATTTCTATGCTGTTTAAAATTATGTATTACTGTTTTATCGATTTTACCGGTAATAAATAATTTTATTAATAACAAATAATTCAATTTTATATTCCATGTGTACACCCCCCAACATTAATTTAAATATTTAAAAACATTACGTCCCAAGGGTGGTTTTATTTTTCTACGCCGTACATTTCAGTGAATTATTATTTAAGAGACATTTAAAGAAGGTATTTAAGATTTATGTATGGTAAGATTTATCTTAACTATAATACAGAAAATCCGTTTGTGTGAGACAGCTGTGTGAACGCAAGTTTTACAGCT
Source organism: Halesus radiatus (assembly GCA_022606495.2). Classification (NCBI taxonomy): domain Eukaryota; kingdom Metazoa; phylum Arthropoda; class Insecta; order Trichoptera; family Limnephilidae; genus Halesus; species Halesus radiatus. The sequence goes on along the minus strand of JAHDVE020007012.1, from coordinate 4,929 downwards.
CGCAATATCATTTCCATCCAGAGCATGGAACTATGAAATTTCAATGTAACCGGAAGAAAAGTAGACCTCAGGTTATGTTGTTATTTTTAATGTTTTGCAATTTGACAATAGAAAACACATTTCAAACAATCTAATCAAATACTTCTGTAAAAATTATCATGTAACTTTGAGAATTGATTTCAAGACGGGAAATTTTACATTCCTGAAGCCAACGTCATTTCAATATATTGCTTTTATTATTAACATCAAATCACAATCGTAATTGTTTGGCCTTTAAAAATAACAGTGGTGATTACAATTTATTGACACTTCCTTTCCGGCGTTATAAAGTAGTTGTCATTGAAAATGATAGGGGAATTTGAAAGATTTTTGGAAAAGTTAAACGCGTGGTTACTAAATACAATCTGTTAAATTTTAAGTTTATTTTATGTAATACCACACAAGAGTTCCAATCTCTAGAGCGAGTGTGATTGAGGCATCAACAATTTTTAGGGAATACGGTGAGGCGGTAGGTAACACAGATAGTTTGGAAGAATCTTGTTGAATTTTGAGTAATCTTTTACAATCGTATGGCGTTCTTAATGTGCTTTTTATTTTATTTTAAAAACATTTTGATGTTCACCAAATATTGTTTTATTTTATTTTTTTACTTTAAAACCCAAACCATGAACACATGAAATAACTTATAGGTTCTTGGGTTCAACTAAGGTTATTTGTCTGGGTTATTTAAAAACAGAAAAAATGGTTATATGACATCATGGGGTTGACAGTACCTATTGGCAAATGTTTCATCAAATAACTTTGAACATGGCTTCATATGGTTCTTATGATTTTTACGTATATATTTATTTTTCGGAAATCTTAATTTTGGTCCATTATTTGTGTCTCCCCAGCGGAATTGCTTGCTTTTTATTGTAATTAAGTTGAATGAATGTTTTTTTTTTAATAAATGCTTATTAAGAATGCTATACGATTGTAAAACTTTACCAAATTTTGATATTCTGGCTTACTAAAAATAGCTAACACTATTTCAACAAGTATTGATTCTGTAAAGTAATCGGATCGATTATAAATGTTAATTATAAATTAAATGTTTTTTTAAGCCACTTTATTGCATTTATTCATTGTCGATCAGTTTCAGTTGAACTCATAATTCAGGACCGCAAACATATAAACTAAATTAACGTACAGAGATATATTATGATGCAGAGAGTGAAATTGGGGGAAAGAGACAGTATATCAGAGTAGAACCGGAAGAGCATCAGAGAGGGGGCAGTAGAGGGGTACGGAAAGGGGAGGAGAAAAAAAGGAACATCGTTAAAAACAAACTTTGGGTTAAATGTTCATTTAAAATTTGGCAATTACTATTTTTTTTTTATTTGTTTCCAAGTTATTAAAGTGCAAAAACTATTCCATTTTTATGTATTACTTGAACAATTCTTTTCATTTAAATTACAAAGTCAAATCACAAAGTTGTTGCTTTCTTCGATGAGTTTATATTATATTTAATAAATTTTAAAATCTAGTCAAAATAAAAAGTGTTTTTCTATTTTTGGAAAACGATGAAAACTAACTTTTATTTTGAATCGATTTTAAACACGCTATTGCGTGTTCAAAATCAGTCAGTCAAGACAAGAAGCCAAGGTCTCACCACTCTGCCACGGAGGTCGTCATAGTCGTTAAAGAGTGTGAAAACTGTTTCAAGATTTTTATAGCACAGTTAACCTTTTTTGATGGTATCAATTGACTAATGACTAAATTGGTGTGTTGAGTCACGCTGATCTCTGAGGGTTATTAAAAATTGTAAAGTTCAATCCTAGTCATTGATGTGCCTATATATAATAGTTATTTAATCTATTTCTGAAATTGAGACCTTTTGACACTGGCATTCCTTGTGTTTACTTATGACATTTACGCAAAACCCCTCAAGACCGCAAGACAAACAAATAAATCAGTCAATAAACCCAACTAACGGGTCACTGGAAAGATTATAACAATATACTCGATATAATCGTATCTCGATTAAAAATCATCATATATTTTGTAATTAAAATCACCATGAACATTTTAAGACGCCAACACATTATGTTATTAATGTAATGATGAATTCCAGGGAACCAAAATCATCTAATTATTTTTTTAACAATATCACAACTATGTTCTGGCACATTACTCAGTTCTTCACACACTTTCACACATCGTATTATTATGAAATACTGTTATTTTTTAAATAAAACAAACACTTTGTTTTAAACGACTGATTTAGTTTTAAATCATCACCAACATCGTCAGGATGAAATTAAAATTTTAAAAAGCTTAATAAGGGAAGCCGGTTAAAATATATTTTTTATTTATTTTATTTAATAAATATGTCAAACAACAAAGTAATTGCTACTTACGAAAATATAATATTATTTTATCACGACTCTTGGCCTGACGAGGTTGTTCTTTGGTGTCCCTGACTACATTTTGCACCAACTTGTGATTTAATATCCGTATAGAATACTGCATACTCCATACATATGCTGTAAATTAGTTTAAACTACATTAGTGTCATTTTCTTATTTTTTTTTTAATTACACTTTCGTCGCTCTTGTCGTTATTCGCAATACGGTCACACAAGGTTTTGCAAACACAAACCCCATAGGGATCATGTCTACTGCTTTGAGTATGCTTCCATACATTAAGTAGCGGACTGCTGGCTTTACTCACCCTTCACAACTTAAAAAATATATATTAATTGATAAACTAAAGTTCTTAAAAACTTAAGACAAGATTTTTGTGCATAGTGCAAAGGGTAACAATTATTTTTACAAACAATAATTATTAGCCTGAAACACTCATCCAAATTGAAAAAAACCTTTCCGAGCAAAGATAAATGTCGCCGACAGGACTCTTATTGAATGAAACACTAGTATATATTGATTAACTTGGCGGGTTTGCGATAAGCCGACGTAGCTCAACGGTAGAGCATCTGACCGGACATCAGAAGGGTGCAGGTTCGAGTCCTGTCGGCGACATTTATCTTTTTTTCACGGATTTAAAACCGAGCAAGGGCAAAATAGAAAATGCACTCAATTAAGCTTGGTGATTTTCACGTAAGTATTAAATTTAAATTGATTTATTCTTATTTTTATAAACAATAATTATTAGCCTGAAACACTCATCCTCATATTAGTATGAGAGAGGCTTGTAATGGCTAAATCCCTCAAATAGATGGCGTCGAGACAAATTATGTCTACATTTTTTATTGGTGAAAATTGCTTTGACTTGTCAAATATAATAAAGTTGGTTGTTTACAGGTGAAAATATAATAAAAAACAGTAATTATTGAATGAAACACTAGTATATATTGATTAACTTGGCGGGTTTGCGATAAGCCGACGTAGCTCAACGGTAGAGCATCTGACCGGCAATCAGAAGGGTGCAGGTTCGAGTCCTGTCGGCGACATTTGTCTTTTCTCGGAAGGTTTTTTTCAATTTGGATGAGTGTTTCAGGCTAATAATTATTGTTTATAAAAATTACTGTTGTCAGTCTATGGATAGATTGTCCACAATTACCTTATGTCAATATCCTCACTAACCCCTTCCATCTCACGCGAACACTTCCAATTCTTAAGAATACAGACTTACCCACTTGCTCCAAGGATTCACCGTTCACAACTAAATTGATGGCATGGTGTTTTCATATTCCTACACATTCCTTTTCAAGATTTATACTTAGTCAATAATCAACAATCGTTTTAATTTACAAGTGTTTATTCTTATCAATCTAACGAGAAAACATCAAAAAGCGATAGCGCCTATAAAATGTCATCATTTTAATATTATTTTTATCATCAAGGCTAATACGTTTATTATACGAAGTTAAATATCAGATCAGATGTAAACTGAAACGTGACATCTTCGCACCTGAATTTATCAAAGGCTAAACGGTTTAGTTAACCATGCAATTTTATTGAATAAATTATGGGCGGATAAATCATTCACTTTTGATAAGCCGCCATCGTTTGTACGAAATAACGGTTGGTATTTGCGCAGGAAAAATGACATCGTTTCTAATAGTCTGATCAGTGTATATACCAGACTAACGGTTTAGATGAATTAAAAAATGAAGATATGTTACTGAGATAACGCGTGCGGTTTCACTGAACTGAGTCCAGTGGACACAGTTGAAGCTTAATGAGTTTAGCATCACACACACATTTGTTCGTCAAAATACTGAAACATGAACCACAAGTCACATTTTTTGTTTGATTACTGTGAATATAAGGTTTTCTGTATTTTTATAATGTCATTGACCAACGGGTGCCCTTTTGCTGAATTCATTTGAACAAAGTATACAACCTTCTTGTACTTTTTCCGATAAAACAGTTACAACAGACGAATGACATTTTTTTTCGTTAGTTGAAATTGACAGATACCTTCAATGTATTGTTTATCTTTTAATCCAAGATGGAAATTGTTAGATGCATTATAACTATATTGTATTAATAAGTATATTCCATCCTTCTTCACCCGAGATTCAACAGCCTTTTTACGAAACCTTTTTCAGGTAAAACAATTTAGATGAAACTAAATATACTCTTCTGTTTTACTAACATGGATATTTCAGAAATTCATACCTGGAGATGGAAATAAATATGTAATGACTTTTATTTTGAACTAGACGACAAAAACCAGAATGTTTACTGCTTTTTAACGGATGCCTACTTTATTTTTAGAATTAGGACAAAATATGACAACATTCATCGTAGGGGGGTGTCTCTAGTATCTAGTTAGTGACATTTTCAAAAGAATTAACTTGTTTGGTCCCAATAAGATATTTGGCAATTAAAAAATATTGGACCATTAAAATCCGAAGGTCAAGGCATAAATCACAGAGAAGATTTCACACCGTTAACAGCTCGCTTACAAAATCACGAAATA
>JAHDVE020007011.1:0-84855 GCA_022606495.2 Halesus radiatus | reverse complement strand
TGATAGATATATACAATTTTATAAATATGTAAACACATTATCTTGTAAGACGGTACAATCTCAAAAAACATCATTTTGCAATTTTTTTAAAGGAAATTTGCAAAATTACCCTTAGTACACTACGGAAGTATATAGTCGCGGGAGCTCATCCTTCTAAAGTGATTTTACAGATTTATTTAAGATTGTATGTCGCACATAATTTCAAATTCCAACGGCCAGCTGGATGCTGAGTCTCACCCAGGCGTCGTGAGTTCAATTCCTCGGCCGGTTAAGTCCTCCATTTACGACACAAGCAACATCTTCCGCTTACTGTGATGGTAGTGGGAGATTTTCAAATATTGTCAGGTTATTCGTAACCAGGGAATAGTTATCTTTCGCTTAAGTTGAAATTATAAATAATTAAAAAAATATATTAAATAATTAAATTATAAAAAAAAATTAAATTGAAAAATAATTAAAAAATTATGAACAATTATTAAATTTAAAAAAATAAATAAATAAAAATAATTTAAAAAAATACGTAAAATTTAAAATGTTGAGAATAATTGTTTTTTTTTCCTCAGCGTAATTGTCAAGTACATACTCTATTTCGTTTATCGTAATTAATCTTTATGAAAATGTATTAAACAAATTGTCTTTTTCAGGTATTGCAGTCAGCTTATTCCTTCTACGCGGTACTTAAAGAAGTAAATAGTAACTAAGTCTGCACTTATGGTTTAATTAATATTTTCCACTAATGGTTTTATCCGTTCGCACACCAAACAAAAATCACGATTCCATTTTTTGTGAGTACCGTACAAGAGTCCCAACTGCTCCCAACCGTCTGCAGCCAGTGAGACTAGGACATCCCCAATTACGGTATGGTGTGAGATTGAAGGTAGTGGGGAGGGGAATAAGATGGGGAATAATAAGATGGTGATACACTTGTATATTCAGATCTAGTCACCAAATACGGCTAATGACATTTCAAGCAACACCTCGATTCCGAATGCTGGTCTTTCACCAGGGCGATACTGAAAGTATCGACTACTCTGGAACGTGCCGCACACATGCTATATATTTTTGTAATTAATAAATTGTGAAATAACACAAATTAATTTATTTTGCACACCCCTTGATTTAAGCCCGCGACCTCTGGGGATTCGTAGCCGAGGATCGTAACCACTCAACCTCCTAAACCAATCCGTCACTATTAATCTTTTTTATTTTTATTTAATGTAAATCAAATTTAATAATGTTATTATTAAGTTCTGCAAGTATTTTTGTTAATTAATCATTTAACTATTATTGATAACCAATTAAAAATAACAATTACACAGCTTACATGTGTACGTACTCGTATTTGACATATATTTTTGGCTACCCCGCTATTGCAGCGCTTCGACGTTATTTGATGAAGGCTCAATCCACAGCTTCGCCTCCCTCCCGAGACAACGGGTCACTGGTCTAAAAAAAGACAACTTCATAAGTCGAGCAATATTTCTTTTATTTTTTATAATTAATGTTTTTCTTAATTTATTTATAACTGACTTTTATGAACAATAAATGAACAAATTTACATACAAAAGTTAGAACATGAATATTAATACATTTTCGCAAAGCGTATTTATTAATATGAATAATTTGTGAAGAAACGATAAAAAACAAATAAAAAACAGTCACCAGGCACGTATAAATCAAACGCATTGAGAAGTAGTGGTGGCGGTCGGTTTAAAGGGAGCTGTCTACTAACCAGCTCGTAAAAGATAACCCATAATGAAAAACTGATGAAAAAGTATCGTAAGAGCGTTCATGAAGTTCAGGAGGCTGGCGAGCGAGGAGAAAGGTGACGCGAAATCTTCGTGATTCAATCGAGCCGGATCACAGAACCTGTACACTACAATGAGCTGATTTAGTGATCCGGCTCACTAACTGAGCCGCTTCGCGCACTACTATTGAGAAGACATTTTATACTGCTTTACCAACTGAATAGATAATTCCAATGCCCCAGTTTCAAAGTGTAACAACTCAAAAATTTGCAGTTTTGAGTTAATTGTAAGTAAATGCCGATATCAACCAATTCCAAAATATAACAAGTGGTAATTTGTGGTTATTTTAGAATTACATTGGATAGTATTCTTTAGAATATACGTTTTTAATATATTTACCAGTTCCATAGTTTAACTGAAATCAATTTTGTACGTTGCTTTGTTTACATCACTTTTATTTGTTATACTTATTTATTTGTTATACTTATTGGCGACCTTATTACCGCAGCTTCCTCAGGGTAGTATAATACTAATCTATTCCATACATGTGTTACAGATTGAGACAATAGCCCTTCTGGTCCTCCACGTGCCTTTTACCGTATAAAGGTAATATAATAATAATAAAAATAATAGTTAATTTCTATATGGCAGTTTTGTGAAGGTTAACCTCGAGTGCGCTTTACACTAACTATCCTAACCTAATATAATATTAAAATAACAGATATACTACATAGCATATCTGCTATTATAGTATATACATATGCAAATTAAAACTATGACATAAAATACTCATGAGCAGCAGACTCACTTACATGCATAATTTGGAATAAACTAGGGGTATAAATAATCACATGTAAAGTACAAATATCAAAAGAGCAATAAAATCTACACAAAATAACCTAAATTTATATGATTAGAAAATAACATATGTATTACATCAACGCAAATTAAAACCAAAATTTACAATATTTACGATCAGCAGACTCACTTAGATTAACATTTTAGAAATTACACTATGATAATTTAGAAGTTAAGGGTGTAAATAATCAAATATAAAGTAGGTACAAAATCAAGAGAGCAAGAGAATATTATATGACATTACATACATGGTTTATCACTGGATACTGAGGGCATTTAATAAGAAGGAGGAGAAAACTGCGACACAATAAGCTAGAAATTCTTTTACGTAGGTGAAGTTATGCTTTATATTGGATACAATTTTTGAACAATTTGTTTTTTAAGATCCGTTTGAACTCTGCTAAATTCAGGATATTAGCAACATTTGGGGGAAGCTTATTCCAGACGATCGGTCTGGATATACGAAAAGCGCGATCGTAATACGAAAATCCTTTAAAAGTCAATGAAAATTCTTTAGTATTAAACAAAAATTAAAAGGTTTTTAATATTATAAATATAATACCTTTCTTGTAAATTCCAGAATAACAATAAAATTCACAAAAATTTGGTGTATAGTAGAAGGTTAAACATGTCTAAAATCCTATTTCCTAATTATCTCCTAACTATGCGTTTTTAGTTGTTACACTTTGAACTGAGGCATTACACATTAGAAATCCTATCTATGTTGATTTGAATGTAAACTTGTGTAGCCATTGACTTACTGCCATTTGGTTCTAGCCCCAAGATCCAATTAAAATACAGCACTCTGTTTCTGTTATACATTCTGACTACGAATATTTCACTCCATTCGATTTAGAATTTTTATTGAGAGGGAATAGAAATTTACAGCCCGAAACATGCCCACGTTTCATTTATTGTGGTTTTTCATATTCTATTTTTTTTATTATTTGACTTAAAAAAGATCATATGTGCATTAGTTACATGTATTCTAATATTCTAATTTTGCAATTTAATTCACGTTATGCTGTTAAGCTTAATAAATTAAATTTTACTACAAATTACGACGTAAAAAATGAACTTTACATATTTCGTCACTTCCTTCTTAAATTCCAACAAATTTTCCTTTTATTTTATATTTGCTGATATTCTAAGGCCTCACTTAATCATTTTATGGAATGTAACTTATAACTACAAAAAAAAAACAAAATGGTAATTTGATAAACAAATTTTTAGAAGCATTCCAAATAAGTTAATTTTATTCAAGAAACGTAATAAGCAAAACGATATTGTCTTTGTGGGGTCTTTGTTCATTTTCTTTTGTCCGCTATTTAAAAAAATGTCTTCTAGAATCTCATTATCAAAAAGTAAAAGTAAAGTGAACAGAGTTCAATGAAAACCGAAAGTAGTTCTATTTGTGAAAAAAATGTAGTACGCGCCACGCTCATTAAAGTAGAAAATGTCGCATTGCGCTACTAATAATGGGTTGTAGAAACGAAACATATTATATAGATGAATTAGACTGTTTTTTAATAGTACCCATTTACTTCGAAGTAAAACACGACTACACGTCATCTCCCTATCTTTATAAAAATCAATACAAGTTTGTTTGTATGTCCTCGATGTTCTCGAAAATCACTGAAAATAGCACAGTTTGTTTTTATTAGTACCGGGAAGGTTTAGAAATTAGTTTGAATGAAATCCTATGTGTAAAACTATTGCTATAATGTTTTAAAATTAGTATGAAAAACATTTAACCCGCCATGTTTTATTTAGGTTGGCTCATAGATATAACACCCTGGTTAGCCACAGATTGGATATTCAATAGATAAAGGTTTTTTCGGGTAGAATATTTTCAAAATGGAAAACACGATTAGGTACCTACTCAAGAATTCTATGATTTTGGAATAAAATAAAATATTCAAATGAATGTTTCTTTATTTGGAGATAGTTACTTTCGCTATCAAATCAATTATTGTACCCGAGCAAGGCCGGGTATACATCAGCTAGTAATATATAAAAATGCCACTGTACATAGGAATATTAAATTTAACCTTCACAGGTCTGGCGGTGTGTAAAACACGACATATGATTTCCATTGCACAACACGAATTGCGTATTTAACACGACGAATATGTATCTACATATTATTACTATATGTTTAAGTCTGAAAATTCTAATTATGAAGATTAAAAACAAATTAATAATGCAATTTGAACAGTAAAGATAAACTGATGGAGATGTAATGTCGTAGTGTTTTGTGGATTTTTTTTAAAGTACGTGTGAACCATTAACTTTTTGATAGTTTCGATTGCTTTGTGCACACTTCGACTTCATAGTTTAAAATAAAAATTGTTTTAGATCTAATATTCTACCAGTTATAAGAAACCCCAGTAATTTTTTTAATCTCTGTTAACCTTCTAACTTAAATACCAGTTTTTTTTATCAGAGATAGATTTTTAAACCCACCAAAACGGCCGGAATCCGAGTGGCAAGTGGTAGGGGGCACGTGACGTCACACATGTGTTACACCATAACACGGAATGAATTTACAGTAAAATATTTCGCACGAACAGCCACGTGACATTAATCCAACGATGCCAACCAAATGAGGTGTTTTGTTGAGATAGTGTTTTATTCACTTGTAAACGGCCTCCATGGTCGAGGGGTAAGGCTCACGACTACGAATCCGAAGGTCGCGGGTTCAAATCCCGGCGTGCGCAAGTAAATTTTATTTAATTGATTTGTGTTGTTTCACAGTTAATTAATTTAAAAATAATCTATAGCATATTTACGCACGTTCCAGAGTGGAAGATACTCTCATTATCGCCCTGGTGAAAGACCACCATTCAGTATTGAAACGTTACTTGAAATGGCTTTTAGCCATGTTCGGTGGCCAGATCTGAATAATAGCCAGGTATCTCCCCAACCCCCTCTTTCCCTTCTCTTTCCCCTCCCCAATACCTTCAGCCTCACAACATTCCCCGATTGGGAATGCCATATTCTCACTGGCTCCAGACGGTTGGGAGCAGTTGGGTCTCTTGTGCAGTATTCGTATAAAAATAAAACATTTTATAAATTGCACGTATATTCATTATTTATAATAAAACTCATATATTCAGAATTGACGTTTGTTGATCCATTTGAATATATTAGTTTAGGCCATTAAATTTTTCACTGAAGTTACTTATTAAAAAAAATGCATTTATTGGTTTTATTTAAATTCCTTCCTTCGAACCAAAGAAAAACAATTAATCAGATAACGATAAAAATATTTGAATTAAATTAGTAAAACAATGAAAAGTCGTGTTCATTAAGTAAAAATTTATTATAATTTTGGTAATAAAACTTTATAAGAAGTTTCAGACGAGTTCCTACTTCGTGGAAAATACCTTTTTTTCTCATTGTCTAACAGTTTCTATGTTATTTATTAGTCCATTACTAATATACTAATCAGTGGTTTATCTCCAAGATCTAAGCATTCCTTCCCAAGCAATAAGGAATGTTCTAGACTGATATATGATATCCGCGGGCAATAAAAACATATATTTTTACTGCGACTGAGATATGAACATAGTATTGTCTAAAGTTGACGAATTTATGTTATGACTATCAAATAGGTGTTTTCAGATATGATAATGTGTTCCTTTTGTAAAAAGATAACAGAAACAAAGAGAGATTTGCCATGAAAGCATACCAACTGTCGATGAGGTGCGAACAAACCGCATGGACCGTCAAAGCAGCGAAGCTCATGAAAGTTACGCATTTGGTGTATAAGTAAAAAGAAAGTAAGGATGTCGCCGTAAGTAGTATGGGTAAGTATTATTCGCGACACTTGTGAGCGTGGTTTCATTCTAATAATGGTTCATGTTATATCTCTTGCTTCTATTATATTTTTTTCTTTCATACACTTATAATCACGAAGGCTGTTAACTAAGAAAAATCCTTTTTTTTAACATCTGTCTTTATTTATATTACACGTTTAAAAATATTATAGAAAAATGCAATAAAATATGCTTGTTGTTTGTCTGTATATATAAGTTACGATAAGGTTTAGAGGGTAGTTTGAATGAAATCCAATATATAAAACTGTTAATATGAAAAATATTGCTAATTGAGGTTAGCCCATAGATATACGACTATGGTTAGCAATAGATTACCTATTCAAAAGAAGAAAGTTTGTTTTGGTAAAATATTTTTTAATTTGAAAACACAAGTAGGTATCTACTTAAGAACTTTATTAATTAGATATATTTTGAAAAAGTAAATATTTGGAATGAAAATAAAATAGAAGAAGCCGGGGACGCCCGAGGAAGACATGGCACGATCAAGTGAATCAAATACTCGAGTCGGGCCATGTCAGAAGTCGGAATAACAGAAGAGAATGTATAAGGCGTTGTATGAATGTGAATGAAGCAAGAAGCGTATGCCAAGATCGAGTTGTTTGGCGGTCCTCCCTGCCTACCCCTGCGGCTAAACGGCGTGATGGTTAGTTAATTAGTTAGTAAGAAAAATTTCCAAATTAAAATTTCTTTATTTCTTTGTTTAGAGATAGTTATAGTCGTCGAAAATTTGACGGCCTCCATGGTCGAGGGGTAAGTCTCTCAACTACGAATCCGAAGGTCGCGGGTTCAAATCCCGGCGTGCGCAAGTAAATTTTATTTAATAAATTTGTGTTGTTTCACAATTAATTTATTAAAAATAATAGTGTATTTGTGCACGTTCCAGAGTGGAAGATACTTTCAGTATCGCCCTGGTGAAAGGCCACCATTCAGAATTGAAATGTTGCTTGAAATGCCTTTTAGCCGTGTTTGGTGACCAGATCTGAATAGCCAGGTATTTTCCTACCTTCCTCTTCCTCTTCTCCTTCCACTCCCCTATACCTTCTGCCTCACAACATTCCCCAATTGGGAATGCAATAGTATCTCTGGCTCCAGACGGTTGGGAGCAGTTGGGACTCTTGTGCAGTATTCATATAAAAGAAAAGTCGTCAGAAGGCTTTAATTTCGCTGTCAAATCAATTATAGCGCCCAAACGACGAGCGAGATTTCACAAAATCATAAAAAAATATTAAAAAATCCCGAGCAAGGCCGGGTACACATAAGCTGGTACGAAATAAATATGTTGACATTCATTCTAATACTTATAAAATTTTCCTTTGACATTGCAAAGAACTGACGTTTCATCAGAAACTGTTATTTTTGTTTTTTTTCCCCAGTTAACCGAGTATGAGAGCGTATGGTCCTATTTTTTTTTTTTTTTTTTAATAAACATAATTAGAAACTTGACAGCGCATGAATACCAACATAATAATTCGAATAGCTGTTTTCACTTTTTAACTTACTCTCATTATAGTACGTCGAAATCATTCGATTGCCAATTACGATAAATGAATTATGTCCATGAACGCATCGATCAATTATTAATAAATACGTTTTAATTGGATTACAACTGGATATTCAATAATACCGGATGATAATGATTGAGTGGAAATCCTAAATGTAAACTATTAGTCTCTATTTGTAAAATTTGTATGCTGGTGATGGACGACTAGATAATTACTATGCACAATTATTTTTAATAATAATAATGATAATACTTGGATGATTTGTATAGCGCCGTTTTTGTGAAAAATCACCTCAAGGGCGCTGGACAATCAAGTTAAAAGTATGGATTTATATCCAAACTTTTTTTTTTTATTATTATTATAAAAAAAAAAAAAAAGTGAAAATCGTTTTTTTGTGCAAAATTAATAACATATATTTTTGTTTTATTTTATTTATAACTAGATGATGTGTACTCGGCCTTGCTCGGGGTATATTTTTTATTAAAGTTAGGAAGTTATGAATTCTTTCTTGTCATATGGGTGCTATAATCGATTTGACATTGAAAGTAATTCCTTGTGACGACTTTTACTATCTCTTAACAAAAAATAAAGAAATATTCATTAGAAAAATTTTATTTGAAATGCCAAACATATATTTTTTCAAAATATATCTAAATAATAAAGTTCTTAAGTAGTTACCTACTTGTATTTTTCATTTTGAAAATATTCTACTCTCTAAACCTTTCGTCACGAACAAGAGAAAATCGGGGACAGACAGACAGACAAACATTAATTTATATATATATAGAGATCCCTTCTAATACTATGTTGATCAGACGCGACGGTACGCCAGATTTTTGTTGATCCGTTAGAATTTCTTGATCCACCCACATTTGTTGATCCATTACCGAAGCAGGCATATATACGTTGATCCAAAAGATAATCTTTCATCATGATGACTCATCAGTGATGAAGAAAGCCTTACTTAGGAAACATGTTAATATATTCATATATATTAAATGGTGATTTACACAAAAAAAAATCGTATTCATTTTAAAAAAAATTGAAAAATTTATGTTTAGTTAAATAAAAAAATTGATACAAAAATTACAATAAAAATCGGAGAAAGGGAAAGAAAAAAAGATTATTCATTGAAGAAGGATAATATTAACCAATCTTAAATGAAACACGAATCCGAAAAACCACAGAAAATAAAATGGTAGCAGTCGCATCTCAGGTTCAAACCTAGGACCTCTGTCTTACCGGAACAACCGCTATACCAATTGAGCTAATAGAACCAGTTCACTTTACGCCATCTTCATCGATACCTCAACTTCAAGACAACATCATCCATCATTAAATTTCGTGTTTTATTTAGAATTGCTTCTTCAATGATCAAATATTACAATGAGGTTTATAAGTTTCGATTACTTATTAAAATAAATTGAGAAAGGGATCAATACAAAAAATCTTTTTCACATAACCATTTTTTCACCATTCATCTTTTGAAATGTAGTTAACGTTTTTTTTTTTAAACTGGTAACCTGTTGTAAATTTTTAGGACAGTATTCTATGATCATTTGACTGTATTTATTTAAGTATCTAGGAATTTCAAGTCTTTCGTTTGCAGTTAGCATTATGTAATGAGCAGGAATCACTCTTTTGTTATGTTTAGATTGAGATATATGCTAGCAAATATTCAATTCACAATTCATTCCCGAACTTGAACAACTATACACGCCTTTGGCCATAGAGCAATGCACGTCACTGCTATTGCCTTGTGGAAGCCACGGTTGTTTCTGATGCTATGTAGCTGGTTTTTAAATTTTTTTTAATTAATTAATTTTTTGATACGTATATTCACACAAACAAGGTACAAAGGTTATAAACATACATATTCTTTATTTTTAATCTTCACTTATATATACATCTGAACACATGTAAATAAACCTACGTGTAATGAATATAAAGCAAAAAAATCCCACATAGGAAATTAGGTAATTATAAATGGTTTATTATTTCTTCAAAAGATTGGTATTCACTTTGTGGCGTCATTATTAATAAATTAATTAAAAAATTACTTTGTATTCACCACTTTGTATACACAGATATCAACATGTTTCGAAAGCGATGCTTTCTTCATCAGGAATATATATAATACAAATTCTATGTATTCTATATATTCCTGATGAAGAAAGAGTCGCTTTCGAAACATGTTGATATCTGTGTATATTAATACAGTGGTGGATACAAAGTATTTTTTTAATTAATTTATCAAGTAATTTAATTGACGACATTTAAATTCTCTTTGAGAGGACATTTCTGACTCTTGTTTGGAGTGCTTACATATCGATCCCTTGGAATAACAAGGTTCCATCTGACACAGCAATGTCATTCGATAATGTGATCTATGGAAGGTAACTTTACGACTGATTATCGCAATAATATTGCCGTGTCAGATGGAACCTTGTTATTCCAAGTCGTCGATATTACAAATAAAATAAACTTATATTTACAGACATTAAATATGTTTGTACAGTCAGATGAGTCACTGCCGTTAGATATTGTGGTTGCATTTGGAGAAAAGAATCTTTCGCAAATTTCTCTAATAAAAAATGTTTTTTTTATTTTTTTTATTTAGTTTCGTGATTAATTATTTATTATGAACAATATTCTTTAATCCCACGCATCTCCATCCTACGAGTACAATACTCCTACTTGCTGCAATGGCGATGAGTATATCAATGTTAGAGCCGTTTTCGCAGTTCATTGACTTCCGATTTGTCAGATCGGGCGGGCACTCCCTCCACGTGCTGCTCCGGTCCCTGACACTGTGCCGCAGCATCTATTATTCTAATACACTAAATAGTGGAACTTGATTGTGAATACACATTGCGGGAGATAAATAAACGCGTATCACGTGGCTTTTTGGAAAAAAATACATTCGTATAAAAGTTTACCTAAACATTTTCATAATACGAGGTTTATAGTTCTCCACTATAAGAATAATGTTTCGAATAACAAATAAGGTACCTCAGTCATGCAAAAAAGGGGTCATTTCCAATACAAGGTTTTGAACTCCAGACCCTTTTAAATCCCAGGCAACTGCAGTTAACCCAACATGAAACAGAATGATGGTTTTCAAATGTAAAAACAAACTCGTACAAACACCCTCAGTATAGCTAGACGTAATGAAAATAGGTGTTCTGGAAGGACGAGTGCACTCTTTCAGGGCACTTCTCCGCCACCGCATGAGAAGCCTATAGTGCAGAGTATATGCCGATCCAAGAATACCATCATTACCGCCATGACTGCCTGTATGGAGATACCCCTGATGGCCCTCTTCTTATAAAATATTGTTATATTTTACTTTTTTATTTTTTATATGTTATTGCATGCCTCCTGAAATAAAGCGTTATTATTATTTATTCGACATATTAATATAATTAATAAGAAGAACTTTTACATCACTGTTTTTAAAATATAAATATCTACATGTTTCAGAAGGAAAGTTTCCCTAGTCAGTACAAACAATAATAATACCTAACTATATATGCTTGTTATTTACCGCCCGTGTGGGGATGAAAAAATGTCTAGTGTGCGTATAAAATGAATATAGTCGTTGCGCTTGCAAAATCCGCTATATAAAATATACAATTTTTCAGGAGACGAAAATAAATAATTAATTTTTAAAAGTACGAGTTATATTTCGAAGTATATTAAGCAGAACGTAAAATTTTTGAGCCATCTAATTTTCTGCACATTTACTTTGAAATAAAAACCGAAAAGAAAGACAAATATTCCCTGGTTACGAAAAACCTGACAATGTTTGAAAATCTCCTACTATCATTAAAGTAAGCGGAATATGTTGCTTGTGTCGTAAATGGAGGACTTAGCCAGCCGAGGGATTGAACTCACGACGCCTGGGTGAGACCCAAGCGCGATGCCAACTCAGCCACTGACCGGTTAAATCAGTTATTTGCGTCTCCTGAAAATTTTTCTCTTTTTACGTAGCGGATTTTGCAAGCGCAGCGATATGTTATTTTTTTGATCGTTGAAGATAATATTAACAAACCTTAAATGAAAAACAAAATAGAAAAAGGGTAATGAGCGCATCAATTGCATTAACTGGAGATGATATTAATAATTTTTAAGTGGTATAATGTAAAAGCCTAGATGGGCGTGTAATCACATAAATAAATAATATTTATAAAACTGACGGAAAGTAATAAGGTTTTATTAACTTAGTGGTTAGAGTGCCAGTGCCGATCAGACATCTTATGGGGCATAAGGCATTGAACGGTCTGGCATTATAATACTCTGCGTGAGCGACAATCTCATTCAGAGGCAACTCATGCTTCTCGTCAAACAGACTGGTTGAACCCTATCATACGAATGCTGCTAAATTTGAGGACAGGAGCCTTTAATGCACTTAGTCCACATTCGTTTGGGGCCAGAAAGCAACTCTAAAATCTTAATAAAAATTCGTATATTTTTAGAAGGGGGTAACCTTAACCTTAACAAAATGTAAAGCGCCCTTTTGGTGTTTTTTTTTGTAAGATCAAACATTGTAAAGACATACGTACGTACCTAAATAATCAAGTGCTAATTCTGCAATCAACAACTAACTTGATTCATTGCGTTTTTTTTATAAAGCAAACAAAATGCTTTGACACTGGAATGTCCAGTACTTATCTGTTGAACAAAGCGTCATGGGTGATTAGCCTCCATCATCGATTCACATGATCTGGGCATGTAAATGAACTACATAAAATGTTAGTAGCTACCCACAGCATGACTTCATTGTATGGAACCATCGAATTGGCAATGCTGCTTTCCTCTTCCCAAATAACAACATCATCTGTTGCCAGGAAAGTTTTAAATATATTTTTACTTTCGAAGAGAGTATACAGGTTTATAACCATCCTTTACAAATCCTAATTCCTTTTTCGGATGATCTTGCACACTACCTTAAGATTTTGATAAAATTAATTATTTTATTATGTCTCAACTAATCTCACCATTCGGATCGACACACAATTTTTGTAGTTACGTTTTAAAATATGTAAATTTGTTATAATATTTCTAAAAGTGTTCGACTTAATAATATTGATAAACCAAATAGATTCTGTAGATCTGAAAGCCTGCGAATGGTTGAGCTTTAAAAAATACCTGATTACAGGATCATGAACAAGCAATGGGTTCCTATCTCTAATTTAGAAACTGTCAATTCATGGTAGACTTCCATTTTAATGTGATTTTTTTAACCTTAACTTTATTCCATTTGATTATTTCCGACCAGACCGA
Source organism: Halesus radiatus (assembly GCA_022606495.2). Lineage (NCBI taxonomy): Eukaryota > Metazoa > Arthropoda > Insecta > Trichoptera > Limnephilidae > Halesus > Halesus radiatus. Next base: position 71,619 of record JAHDVE020007011.1, on the reverse strand, counting down.
TTTCACCTTATGATAGGCATCTTCAGACAGATAGTTTTAAATATAAACAAGTACAAGTAAGTTACGGAGGTTTTTCATACTAAAACTATTCATATTGGGTCCCTATTTTAATCAGCCGAAAAACAGGTCAAAGGAAAAGGATGGATAGACTACGTGCAAGATAACTAGAGTAGGTGGGAAGGCCTGCGGACCGAAGAGGATTACTGTGAACAGGAGCCATCTAAATAATAATGTTAATATAATATTTGCGCACGTTCCAGAGTGGAAGATACTCTCAGTATCGCCCTGGTGAAAGACCACCATTCAGAACTAAAACCTTGTTTGAAATGGCTTATAGCCGTGTTTGGTGACCAGATCTGAATAGCCAGCTATTTCCCAAACCGTCATCTTCCCCTTCCCCTCCCCAATACCTTCAGCCTCATAACATTCCCAATTGGGATTGCCATAGTCTCACTGGCTCCAGACGGTTGGGAGCAGTGCGGTATTCATATAAAAAAATAAAAAATAATAACATATTCAACATAATGTTTACCTTCACTTCGAAGTTAAATTAGCAATATATTCATAATTAATGTATCAATACATTAAAAATACTTACAAAATACAAAAATATTTCTTATGTTAGAAATCTATATTTGAGGGGGTTCTTGAATTTCTAAATATCAATTCTTAATATATTTTTTGAGAATTTTTACTGCCTTGATCTAAATAAAATTTTCCTCGCGTTAATCAATTTAATGTGAACTAATACAACAATGAAAACATTTGTAAGTAAAAATGTATGTACGAGTATTCTTGTTATTATTCCTAAAACTTCAAGGACCAAATTTTTTAAAAAATTATTATACTATCATTATAAAATATTTTGTAGGTACCTAGCACCTCTCCAAATCTCTAACTAAACTAATGTTCACATTATATCAAAACAATGTTCAATTTAACCTGAGAACGGGGTACCTCAGAATCAACTCTCAATCTGCCAAGTCATAGCCGCATTCGTTGATCATTGCACTAAACAAAACAGTAAATCATTTTCTAACTAATGCAGCTTTTTTTAATATCTAATAACGGATAATATTTGAATTAACTCAGGTGTTATAATGGATTCATGCAAATGCAGCAAAATTATCATAAACATGTCGTTTAATAAAGTAACTTAATAAAGATTACGTGGAAAAGTCAAAAGTATTCGTCGACGTCATGACACTTGCATTTTTAAACATAATCTACATGTATTTCAAAATCATTTAATTAAAAATACATTCATATAATTACTTTCTCGAGTGATCATTGAATTTTCCATACCAAAAAGAAGAAAATTTCTAAATGAGGCCCGCCCACGTGGCACATGCCATACATCATCTTTAAAGAAAGTGAAATCAAACCTCTTATACTGTAAGGCCTTGAAAAATTTACACATAATAATAACGATTAGTATTATTATTCATGGAAACTACAAAGTCGTATCGCCTACGTACCGGTCAAAGATGGCGATCTCCAACATTCACTTTATATTTATCACTTTTTCGACAGTGCAAAACATCTACGCAAATTTTATTTATTTATTATTAACATCTGAGAGTCATCCAAAATAAGCGTGGTGTCCATAATTTCTGCAAATATAAAAATAAAATAAATTTTTTAATCATTAATTATTTTTATTGAGATTTGAAAACCTCATTTTAAGATTTAATCATTGTAGAAAAGAATGCAGTCCACAATGGAGTGCTGATACCAACCCTGATGTATGGCAGTGAGGCATGGAATTGAGGAAGGATGAAAGTAAACTGAATGTCGTAGAAATGATATCTCTGAGACGAATGTGTGGTAAAACCATGTATGATCGTGTAAAAAATGTTGAGATTCGTAAAGAATGCAAGGCTGATGTAAGCGTAGTGAGCAAGATTAACAAAGGGACGCTTAGATGGTTTGGGCATGTAGAGCGAATGAATGAAGAAAGGAGTGTAAGGAGAATATATGACGCGAATGTGAATGGAAAAAGAAGCCGGGGACGTCCAAGGAAGACGTGGCACGACCAAATGAATCAAATACTTGAGTCGGGCCATGTCAGAAGTCGGAATAACAGAAGAGAATGTATGAGACGTTGTATGAAAGTGAATGAAGAAAGAAGTGTATGCCAAGATCGAGTTGTCCGGCGGTCCGTCCTCTCTGCCTAGCCCTGCGCGGAAACGGCGTGATGGTTAGTTAGTTAGTTAGAAAATAATATTAACATAACCTAAATGGTTAAACGGTTGCCCGGGATAGGCAGAGGTCCTGGGTTCGAGTCCCAGATGCGACTGAAATCTTTTTATTTTCTGTCATTTTTTTCCGTTTTCATGTTTCATTTAGGTTATTTTTTTATTTTATTTAATATAATAATTTTTTTTACAGAGAGTATATAAAAATAAGACATGATTCATATAGTGTAACAAAAATATATTATAGCTATTCCTCACCATAAAGAAACAAGGTTCTTGTGTTTGGTGAGTGATTATCGCTTAATTAATCAAATCATAACTTAAAGTATTGTTGTACAATAGCAGGAAAATATGAATTTGTCGTGTAAATTTTGTAATTTATCACTAGTAATAGTATTAAAGAAAATGAAAAGAAAGTAGAAGAAAAGAAGAGAAGATAATAATAAAAGACAAAAAAAAATCTAATAATAATAATTTTTTTTTTTAAATTGTTACAGTAGTTTGAGGTAATTTTTTAATCTATGTTGAAATACATGGATATTTTCTATAATTTTAAGATCAGTTGGCAGATTGTTAAAAAAAGTTATTCCTAGATATAGGTATGTGTTTTGCGTATGCTTAGTATTGAATGGCGGGATTTTAATGTTTTGTTGATACCTTGCGGATATATTAAATTGTAATTTATTTAACGTTTTTTCTTTAAAGATTTGAATAATTGCATATTTTTTATAAATTTTATCTACTGTAGGTACATTGAATATTGTAAAAAGCTTTTCAGTGGAAAATGATGATGGTTTTTTTAAAATTACCTTTATTATCAATCTTTGAATTATTTTAAGTGGACTTAAAATATTATCATATGTTCCCCCCAGCCAATAATTCCATATTGTAAAATAGACTGAACAATTGCATAGTACACTCTTTTTAGGTTTTCTAGTCTAAGAATATTTCTTAGTCTTATAAATATATATATACATTTTCTAATTCGTTTAACAAGTTCACAAATATGTGTTTTCCATTTAAAATGCTGGTCTATATATACACCAAGGTATTTAATTTCGGAAGTTGGACTAAGTATTGAACATGCTTGATTACAATTGATTCTGTTGCAGTTACTTTGGTGTATTATAATTTTTATTTCTGGTTTTGATTTAAATTTATTGATAGAGAAAGGAATAAATTTTGTTTTTCCAGTGTTAAGGGAGAGTAGATTATTATCGAACCAATTTTTTAATATATTAATATCAGTATTTGCTAGCTTGTTAATAGAATTCCAAGCTAGCAAATAGTTATGTTAATATTATTTTCTACGGTAATAAAAATAAAACATTATTTATTTCTATTTTTAACTTTTTACAAAGTTTATTATGTTATTTATTTAGTTTTTCACACGCCCATGGGGCATTTATATTATATGAAGTGTTAATTTTTTTAAAACAACTAGCAATAACCAAACTATATATTGAAAAATGGATTGAATACCAGTACTGGAAGGAATGGGAGAGAGCACCCGGAATGAGACAATTGAAAGTACTCATAAACTGACCTAACCCCAGATGAGCCAGGCAACTACTCAATATGGACAAAAACTCACTGGAGGAACTAGGGTACACTGCCACCTCAGGTGATACATCCAGCTGTTGGGAGAGGAAAACACCAATAGATGCAGGAAATGTGAAGAGGATGAAGAGACTCCAATTCACCTCTGGTGCAAATGTCCTGTCTTGATGGGAAGAAGGCTCAGCTACCTGGAAAGACAATTGTGGAACCAAGAGACTAATATCCAATGACAAACCTCCTGAACTTTATCAAATTAACCGGATTAGTGTCAAAGGTAAGGTTAAATGGGAGATGGGGCACAATTCAAACCGTCGCCGTATCAACAAATAAATAAAATTTGGTGAAAAACATATATTTACTTAGATACAAGTGTTGGTACTTAAACAATGATTGCGTACAATGGCTTACAAATTAGATTTAACAAAAAAAATAGTCAAAGTTATCAGAAACAATATTTGAATATGAATAAATTGTTTAGGTGACTTTTGAACATTGAATTTGTCATGTAAAAAATATCAATGCGACTTGTATATTATAATTGTTTATTATTTTAAAACTATCAATTCATTTTCGTTTTTGTGTTTAATTCGAAGAACTCAATTTAATTTTTTTTGTTTTTTTTTTTAATTTATGTAAATCAAATTGAATATGACACTGGCTAAATTCAAAATCTAATCGAAAATGATACCAGAAAAAGACGAGACCACAATGCAGTGCATGTAAACAGTCATTTCGGTTACAAGAAATGTTCGAAGCTCTTTTATCATGTTTCTAAAATATTACATCCTGTAAACTTATTAATATTTACTGTTGGCTCCTATAAAATTTGGCCTAGCATTTCACGCTCATATTGAAAAGATTTGCAAATCAGCCACTAAAATGTTGGGTTTTGTCATACACAATTCAAAAGACTTGACCAACCTTGCAGTTATAAGGCTGCTCTACTTTAGCTTAGTGCGTAGCATTCTCGAGAGTGGATCTCAGGTATGGGGGCCAGAGGACACTGTCTATGTACTAATGGTCGAGAAGATACAAAAGAAATTTTTACGATACCTCTACTTGAGAGTTTGGTTTTTACCAATGGGTGTTTCCAACAGCATTTATCGCGGGAATGCTGGGTATATGCAGCCTTAGTTCCAGAAGGGATGTTGCATTACTACTGATGACGTATAAGCTTCTAAACGGTATAATCTCAATACCAGATATTCTGGCTAAAATAGGATTCTATGTCCCGGATAATTTTGCGCGAGGCCGCCAACACAGGCTTTTGATTCTTCCTAGGTGCAGAACTAACTTACCAATAGTGATGCCCTTGGGAAGAATCACTAGGTTAATTAACTGCCTCGCAGGAAATGTGGATATTTTCCACATGTCCTACAACGTATTTAAACGTGAAATATCATCATAGTAAACCTACATTTGAAATTTTTCTTTTTTGTCTCACTTGTTAACTATCCACTTTTTCTAATTTTTTCTTACCTATATTGCAATGTATTGGTTTATACTGTTTTTGCAAATAAATAAAAATAAAAATAACAAAATTTTGTATTATTTACAAATGTATCATACTAATTACAGTATGCAAAGAATAGAACTTTTAGAAAATACCGAATAGTACCGAAGAAACCAGTCGTCAAGGTGGTGATATTTTAAGAAAATCTCTCCGAGGCCAGCCAATAACCAAGTGACGTCACGGAATATGATATGACTGGGGTGGCAGTATGCGGTACTGCCATTCAAATTGTGATTATATCGAATTATGTCTCGTAATATTACGTGTATTTTGAGTGGTAGTTTTACCCAAGTTCACTTTGAAAGCTCATAACGTTATTTTTTACTCTTATTTAACATTATCATCAACAACAAACATTAGAAAACGACTTCATTGTGGACATATAGTCAGATCTACAAAATGTCTCCAGACACTTGGGGTGACTAACGTGGAGATTCCTCATCAAATTCCAAAATATAGTGAAATTGTACTAGAAAAAGAAGAAAATGTTAATATATTAACGAAAAATTGACTGTAGAAAAATACTGAAATATGTGGGGGGAGATTTGGCGAAGGATCTCGAATTTTTTTTTACAGTGAATCCACACAGGAGGCCTGAGGGAAATAATTTCCCTCAAAGCGTTTGTCATCTTTGGGGTTGCTGTGTGGAGGGTTTTGTTTAAATGATAGCAATTAGTGAACCTGGGTCTTGAAGAGACCCATGTTGTAGGAGGGAGAAAACACAGAGGTCGGCAAATCATTAAACAGTCGAGCTGTTGAACACAAGAACGAGTCATAGAAGCGACACGTTCTCATGTAGCAAATATCAACCATGTACAAATATTGGGCGCATTTAGCGTGTTTCCCGACTATGCGACGGTGCTGAAGGGATCAATAACGCTTGTTCCTGACAGCATTTTCCATTGAAATAGAAGACAGAATGGTAGAACAAAGACAGCATTCCCACCTGACGTCTGTGCTCCAAAGATTGCAATCCATTTGTTCAGATAGGTGAATCTATCAAACGGACCAGCCATTTCCACGCAAGGGATTTTTTTAAAATATAATTGACTAGGATTGGACAGCCAGGAAGCTAATTTTCTTAATATTCAAAGGTAGCATTCTCTTCTAGTGTGACCTTGAGAGCACCTCAATATTTAAATATCGATCTCTCTTATCGGCCAATAGACCCATCTATACATGATGCTCAAAACAATAATATTACCATTATTAACTACAATTAAGTATAAGGGTGGAACGTCACCCAACTCCTTTGTACACTGCTTTCTTCAGTCACATTCATATTTCATCTCAAACATTTTTTTCTGTTATTATTTTATCATTATTGAATATTTTTTTAATGATGTACCGTTGTACAATTACACAAAATACTTAACACGAAATGAAATGAACAAGAGTTAAAGAAAAATAACATCACATACACAATACACCAAAGAAGCAATGACACAAATGGGACAAAAATATACATTTGAGAGAATATTCAAAGCCTGAAAAATATTTTTTTTATAGTCCATGATTTTAGATATTCCAAATGACATTCAAATTTAATTTAAAGGCCCTGGCTTGAGTTAACAAGTTTCGACATTCGGAACAGTGGAGAATGGTACCTATAAGTAATAGAGTGTTTATTGAGGAAAAGCAATTCATTGTTTCTGGGAGTCTGCGGCAAGGAATGTTGAACTGAATGAGTTGTAACAAAGAAGGTAAGTCAATAATAAAATTAATTATTTTGACCGATATACCGTTATACCGACTGTTGACATGATCCAACCAAAGTATTGACTCCCTTGATCTGACATCTGATCTATGGATGAAAGTATTCTTGGGGTGTCCCCAACGTCTAATATTTTTTACACATCATCCTAATTCCTAATACTCCTATCTTCGTTAATTTGCTCTAAATTTCCAAAAGAATCCATCAAATTAATTGTCACTTTAAAATTTATTGTCCCTTTATAATTAATTGTCACTTTAAAATTAATTGTCACTTTAAAATTTATTGTCCCTTTAAAATTAACTGTCACTTTAAAATTAATTGTCACTTTAAAATTAATTGTCACTTTAAAATTAATTGTCATTTTAAAATTAATTGTCACTTTAAAATTAGTTGTTTCTTTAAAATTAATTGTCACTTTAAAATTAATTGTCACTTTAAAATTAATTGTCACTTTAAAAATAATTCATGGATGTCAAAACAAATGGCCACCACGCGGTGAATTTACTTTCGCAAATCGATAACACTCTTATTTGGCCGCTCCAAAAGCGGAAAGATTGCCACTCCGGCCGGTGAATAAACTGCAAGAATAAAAGGAGGCTTCGAAGCAGCGAAGTTGATTTATCTTTAGCGGCACCTCTTTGTACGCAACTCGGGGAAATTTCTCCTTGGACACCAACGTAGTAGCAAGTGCGAAACCTGATTTGCCAAAATATTAATGATATTCTTACAGTGGAACAAGATAATACTTTTTTTTGCAAATAGAGATGCTTTTTTCTTAAAGAAAGTTGAGGTATTATTAAGGTGGGTGCTTTTATTGGTAACAAATTAAAACATAATTAGAGTTCAGTAATAATATGATGACTACGCCGAGGTACTGGGGCGTGTCGTCTTCAATAATTATCTGGGTTTGTGTGGTGAGGAATCAATCTCTTATATTGGTAGGTTGGGTATAATTATAATTATTTCAATATTTCAAGTTACAAAGCTGAGTTTTAAAGAAGAACGAAACAACCTGGTATGTTTGTGTACTTCCATAAGCCATGCTGTCTCTTTCAAAATCGGATGTCCCTTTCATACACCTGGACATGTATTCACCGCGGAAAAAACCTTCTCACGGAAAAACTGTAATGTTGGATTAAGCAACGCTAATAATATGTTATGTATTTGAACATTTTACTTAAAATATACAATTTCTTCAAAAGATTGGTATTTACTTTGTGGCGTCATTATTAATCAATTAAATAAAAAAAATACATTGTAATCACCACTTTATTAATATACACATATCAACATGTTTCGAAAACGATGTTTTCTTCATAAGGAATATATGGAATACAAATATTAATAATAAAATGTATTCTATATATTCTTGACGAGGAAAGCATCACTTTCGAAACATGTTGATAAATACATATTAATAAAGTGGTGATTACAAAGTAACTTTTAATTAATGTATAAATATCATTACCATAGCCTATGTTTAATGCAATAATAATTAGTTAGTAGATGAGTGATAAAAATCGGATTGTTACTGATGTGGAAATACATACAAAAATTATTCCCATTAGTACGGTTATCTTAAAATATATTTCCGCTGTAAACTCAAGAAATGAAACAAGGTGTACAAAAAGCATCAGATATCCTAAGCTGAATCAATCTTCTTACCAAAAAGAACCTTAGTAAATATGAGTTTCAGTAAAGTACTATATATAACCTTCCGTAAAATATCTATAAAACGTTTGTAAAAACACTCCTGTCAAGGAACTTCGCCACACCTCAACAAATGCTTTTCACAAACTTAACATAAACAGGTGCACTGTTTTATGTCTTCTTTATCTATCTTCTTTTCCTACTTATTTCACTCTGTTTGTATTTTAACTAAAAGGCGGCCACATACTTTTTACTTCCGCGCTGCATCTGCGCCTATTAGCACGGCCGTCTCCAGACAGGTTTCCACTAAAACACTCGACGCATAAACACACGACAAAATAAACAGAAAACCTACTAATACCAAAAGCCAATAATAATAATATTATTATTATTTATTTGAAACACAAATTATTTAACAATAAAATCAGGATATCTTGACTGTCCAACTAGGAACAAATCCCGTTTTAGGGCAGTCAAATTGACAAGTTTAGTTCATATTAAGTACCATTATACAAAATGGAAGGGAAGAAAGCTAGTATTGATATAGTACGGTGATATAATAGAATAAAAAGTATAATAATCATGATTAAAGAAATTATGTATATGTGTTTGATATTTACTGGTTGGTGCTATGAGGAAAAAATGCCTTTAAAATTCAGTTCTAAAAAAAGATTATATTATTGATTAATATTAATAAAATTGGGTTACGTATCACTCAGCTTTATGAGCCGACGACAAAACTCGGGAATACAGCCCGAAGAGGATGCAGCAAATAGTTATTAACGTATTAAATACATTTTTTTTCAGTAAGTACAAAAAGTAACTTTAGTAAATTGTTTGTAACCAAATGATTGTCCTTTTTTCCTTTCCTTGTTTAGGGTTTTTGATCTACTTAAGATCTTTTCCCAAAGAGCATAAATAATGTAACATAAATTCAGTCAAGTAAATCAAACGATGAGATGGTAATAGTAATAAGGTCAAAGTGCCGCACTACTAGTTGGATAGAAAAGATTAAGAGTATTATAGAATTGGTTGGATAGATAGATAAAAAAATATTTTAAATGGGACTTTACTACATGCCAGTAAAAGAATATAACAACCTTCCACGTAACACCAAACAAACACACGATCTACTTCCATTTAAATCATCACTGAAAACATTTCTTTTGAAAAAACAAAACAAATACTCCGAACACATAAATTGAACGCGCTAACGGATTAAACTTCGCTGATTAATTTATACGACCGGATAAATCACATACGTATATTTATTTGCCCGCACGCAGGACCAATCTTATGATAAATTCTCCAACTCCCCGTATTTGTGCGCAATATGACGCACAATTTCATAATATCGACATTCTTCATAATACCCTTTCAAAATATTGAACCGAAGTATTACGTACGACCACAAATTGATGTACGAGTATAAAATGCATCGAGAGTATCTCCTGTCCCGATCCTATCTTCCTCTTCCTCACTCCCTTTCCTTCTTATTTTGTTTTTTTTTTCTAATAAAACATCTGTACTTAACCACTGTTAGCAGAAGAACCTTTTTTGGTTTACCTCTTGTTAAACTTCTTTCGTATATAAATTTGTATTAAAAGCTGTTTGTTTCTTAAAAAATAAATAAATAATACCGGTTACGATACACTTTTTAAAAGTGACATAAATTCATTAAAAGTACGAATTTAAAAAATAAACTAACCCGAAAACCTAATCTAACCTAACAATCTAATCAATCTTGTCTTTTTATTAAAAAAAAATAAGCATCAATTATGTTGGGTTAGATTATGTTATCGGGCTATTTTTTTTCTTTCTTTCGTACTTTTAATGGTTTTATATCACTTTTAAAAAGTGTGCCGATTCATATGTATACACATATTTTTGTTAACTGTAAGAAATGGAATGTACTTATAAGCAATACCCTTTGTACTTTATACTTTAATTTGTATAATAAAGATTTTTTATTAAAATTCGTATATATTTTTTCAGACTTAGACAAAGGGGCAGTAAGTGTGCACGCGTTATCCAGTTTTGTACTTGCAATTGTGAGGATTTTAAATCTTTTAGTTGTTGCCTTTTGTACAAGCTTGCAGAACAGCTTTTAGCCACAATGTGTGAGAGTCCCATGACATCATCGGCAATTCCCGAGGCGACTGGTATTATCCTGTTTATACCTGGCCGGAATGGTCAGAACACGTCACCGGGTGGATGTGGCTTAACAGGGGAGTCGGTATTGGTCAAGCGGATTGGGAGAAAGGTCATTGGATGTTTGAGGTCACCTTGGTTGCATGAATATGATGCTATTTTTAAGCAGTTTACTTTTCTGTGCATAGCAATGTACCCTGTGCTAACTGGAGTTTTATAGAATGATCGTTTCTTAGTCATGTAGTACATTATTATGAATAATCATCGGAAAAGCAGTATATTCGTAATAAAATTAATTAATTTCTAAGAAAATAGACTGGTGACTATACTCAAATTCAAAAGTATTGATTCAACGATTTACGAAGCATATCTTAATATAAGTATATACGAGTATTCATAGGTATTTTAAAATTATAAAATGATTTGCTATATTACTTCCTCAACACAGGCTAGCCTAGTGAGGCGGGTTATTTGAAACTTCAACTATAAACTGTGATTTTATTATTTTCTATGTTACTTTATAAACCACTGTACACTTACATTCTTATATTATACATGTCTTTTAGTTATATTTAAATTTAATTACAATAAAGATATATTATTATTTTCATTATTCTGACTTTCACAGAATGTATATAAGAGTATGTAGTCATATATTCCTAAAATTAATATCCCGTTCTCCTTCTTCCAAAATATATTCATCGGTTACACATTCCTTACGAATAATGATTATTTCCTATTTCTTCTTCAAAAGATGCCTAGTCACTCTGTGGTACATAATTAATAAATAATAAAAATTACTTTGTTTAAACCACTGTTTTTAATACATGAATATCTACAGGTTTTAGAAGCAAAGCTTCCCTCATCAGGATAAACAATATACTAAAAATAATGATAAGTTTAGACTAACAATAAGAAAATAGAATAATTTAAATGCATAAACAAAAATTTAAAGTAGTCGATGAAAGTGGGCAAGTAATTAATTAAGAATGTAAAAATATTTGAAATAATAAAAAAATGTTATGAAGTATTAAATAATTAAAAAGTACGACAGTGGTTAAAAGTATTATTTTTTTATATTAATAATATTATAAATGTAGTTGTTAATGTGGAAATAAATTTAAGAGATAATTTTTTTTTATTATCACTAGTATTTCATTGGTTATTTCTTCATTCAGTTTAAATTAATCACCGGTAGTAGAATTTTTTCCTTGTCGATTTTAGGCATATCATTTTCCTCATATTACGCTATTAATTGGTTCTGAGAAAGGTGGTTTAACACTAAAAATGCGTAAAGCGACAAAATTTTAAAATTTTCAACGTAGTTAACTATAAACAATAATCTAAAATATGGAAAAAAAAAGAGTTAGTAGGCCTGCACTTTATATTTACGAAAATTGATCCGTCATTGTTCAATCCAATTATGAATATACTGTATCCAAAATATACACATACTTCTACCAACCATCCATTATCTCCTTATCCATGGTCCTTGATAACAAGTCTAATAATACCGAATCTTCCTGCAAACTCACTAAAATATTGTTCTAATTACACTGTCAATTTGCTTGCACGTTCCGCTAAATTAAAAAGATAAACCTAATATTGAACAAGTTATATACTATATAACACAAGTAGACTATATAATACAAATACACTATATAATACAAGTAGACTATATAATACAAATAGACTATATACTAAAAGTAGACTATATAATACAAATAGACTATATAATACAAATAGATTATATAATACTAATATACTACATAATACAAATATACTAAATAATACAAATAGACCATATAATACAAATAGACTATAATACAAATAGACCATGTAATACACGTAGACTATATAATACAAATGTACTTTATAACACAAGTAGACTATATAATACAAATAGACTATATAATACAAATACACTATATAATACAAGTAGACTATATAATACAAATAAACTATATAATAAAAGTAGACTATATAATACAAATAGACTATATAATACAAATAGATTATATAATACTAATATACTACATAATACAAATATACTACATAATACAAATAGACCATATAATACAAATAGACTATAATACAAATAGACCATGTAATACACGTAGACTATATAATACAAATGTACTACATAATACAAATATACTATATAATACAAATAGACCATGTAATACACGTAGACTATATAATACAAATGTACTTTATAACACAAGTAGACTATATAATACAAATAGACTATATAATACAAATACACTATATAATACAAGTAGACTATATAATACAAATAGACTATATAATACAAATAGACTAGAGCACACTTAAAATACTCGTCTCAATTTTAATGAAGGATTAATAGTTCCTAAGCATACAAACAAATATAGACAAGGAACTTTCGATCAGATTATTCCTAGCTATTTAAATGTGTTAAGCGCTGAAATAAAAACTGTATTAAAACTAAACAATTGATAAATATATTGAAAACTTGGCTAGCTGAAATAAACTATGTGCATTAAATATTAAGGATATAATATTTTATGTACGATTTATTGTTGTCGTTCATGTTTTACTTTATTTTTTAAATTATAAATATTTTTGAGTAAGATTCTTGCGAAATATTTATGCTTGAGTTTGTTACATATGTTTTTTTTTTTATTATTTTATATAGACATATTGTAATCTTAACTGTAATTTTTGAGTTTTGAATAACAATCCCCCGTTAGACAAAAAGTAGTTTATCGGGACCTTTTGCATTGTTTTTTTTTTATAAAATGTAAATAAAAAAAGGAATAAAAAATTATTCTTGTTTTTACGGAAAGCGTGATTCCGTAAAGTAGGGGATTTACATAATAATTATAATAATCGGATGACATATATAGCGGAATTATTGTGAAAAATCACCTCAAAGGCGCTGTTTAATAATATTTGTTACACAATAATTCTGTCTTTATCATTTTTTTTATCTTTTCATTAACTACTCTATCACTTCTTTCAATATCTATAAAAATATTATATCATAAATACCATCCATCAATTCGGAAAAAAAATCTGGGCTGCAAAGTTTATTAAAACAGTACACATGTCATCCGGTTAATACAAGCATAAATCAGAAATTACGTGAACACGTATTATAGGTACCTACTTTGTAAATATAATTTCTAGAAAATATTTTTCACTGTAACAAATGTACTGTTTTGTTTCAATAATAAAATAAAATATAATGTCATCTTTCTTTGTCAGAGTTGGGTATATAGTTTTACCATGTTTACGAATGAAAGAAAAAACATGACATTCATATAATTTCCCAGAATAATTTAACCGATAAGTGGCTGAGTTGGGATCGCGCCTGGGTCCCACCCAGACGTCGTGAGTTCACTTTCTAGTCTGGCTGGCTCCATCACGATACCAGCACTTCCATAAAGCTAAGCTCCACCACATCCTTCATCATGACACAAGCAACATTTTCCGCTCACCGTGATGGTAGGAAGAGATTTACAAATATTGTCAGGTTATTCGTAACGTTTCGAGAAAGTTTTCTTTTCTTTTTAAATTTATAAATCCATGAATGATCCACGAAAAATAAAAATAAAATAAAATAGTATTCATCAACTTCATTAAAGTACACAATTTTTTTATTACCCGCCTTATGTCTACGTATAGATAAATAGATACCTGTGATAGTTGAAAAAAATACAAAGTATGTACTATGTTACTGTGTTATCTGTTCATATTATAACTATCACCTGTTCGTAGCAATAAATGGCGTATCATTTTGCAATTATTAATGTTGCGTGTTGTTTTGATTTTATCTCGAGGAATTTTAACCTATACTTTTTGTGGGCAAATTCATGTCCGAACCTCTACAAAAAATGCTGAATATTTTGAGCGTAACAGGTTTCGTGTAACACCTCAGGTTGACCTTGAATTCTGCTTACAGTTCCTTTGAAGCATTATCTGGATATCTCGTTTTGGACCAGTCGGGATGCCGCGAATATACGATTTTTTTTTAAATTATGGAAATGAATACAAGCAGGATGGAGATTATTTTATAAATAAGTGATAAAATATATAGATTATTATACATAAACCACCAAAGACCTAATTTTCTTATTCAAGACAAAATTATTAATGACTTTGTGGAAGTAAGAAGATACAAAGAGATACAATAGCTATGCGTCATATCTATTTCATTAATGAAAATATAATATTCGCATTTATAAATGATGAAAACTTGGACCAGGTTGATGAGTTTGTAAATATGGGAAGTATATTTACGACAGATGGAAAGACTGACAGGGATATTGAAACAAGGGTGAATGCAGGAAACTTCAATAACGGAGGACTGAACGCGATTGGCGCAAATAAAAATTTATATAAAGAAGCGAAGTTAGCAGTCTACAATTAAGTATTGATACCAACCCTTATATGGCAGTAAGGCATGGAACTGGCGAAGGGAAAATGAAAGTAGACTGAATACTGTAGAAATGAGATCTCTGAAGCGAATGTGTGGTAAAACTATGAATATTCGTGTGAAAATTATTGAGAGTCACAAAGAATACAAGGCTGATGCGTATTACGCTGAAGCGTAATGAGTGAGATTAATCAAGGGACGCGTAAATGGTCTGGGAATCTAGAGCGAATGAACGAATAAAGGAGTGCAAGGAGAATATAAGGCGTTAATGTGAATGGAAGAAAAAGTCATAGCACGATCAATTAAATCAAATACTTGAGTCGGGCCATGTCAGAAGTCAGAACAACAGTAGATAATGTTTTACACGATGTATGAATGTAAATGATTCAAGAAGTGTATGCCAAGATCGGGTTATTTGGCGGTCCGTTTTTTTGCCTACCTTTGAGGGAAAAGCGTGATGGCTAGTTAGTTAGTTAGCAATTATAAAGGTGATGTATCACAAAACTGCGCTATATAAATGCATCATTATTATGCTTACCCATAAGTCCTAACACACATACGTAGCTATCAATATACATACATTTGAATCGCGTTAAACATGCTACATTATTTGACTTTATTTACATCCATTTTGAATCACGGTTATGGCCTGATGATAGTCACCACAAGGCTGTTTGAAACGTCTTTAAGATGGAGGAGGTAGCACAATACGGCTTAATATCCTAAACCTCAAACATTATTGTGTGCCAGAAACTTTATTCAACTAGCATAAACCCGTGAAATATCACGGGATATTATAAAAACGTTAAAATTTTAAAACATATATGAAAAAAGAAGTATTAAAAAAAAAAACAATAAAATTAAAAGTAGATGAAATTTAAAATTATTAAATATTTCTTTAAATTGAAAACAATAATCACAAAAAAAATTCTTTAAATTAAATATTAAAAAATATTTTTTTAAAAATTAAAAATTAAAAAATATTTCTTTGAATTTAAAATAAAAAAATATTTCTTTAAATTTAAAATCAAAAAATATTTCTTTAAATTTGAAATTAAAAAAAGGTTTCTTCAAATTTTAAATTAATTTAATTTTTAAAATAAAAAACGATTCTGTAAATTTTATTTAGTTTTTAAAATAAAGCATAATTCTTTCAATTTAATTTTAATTTATTTTTATAAATAAATTATTAATATTACACCACCGACTAATTTAACAACTGCGTCATAAATTCATTGTATGTACTGAGTATGAGAAATGGTTTACTATGAATTTAAATATTACGTACAGTGACGTACTTTGTACTCACATCACAACCGAAAATATCTGGTTGCCTATTATTCAAAATAACATATGTATGTATAACTTAAAAGTAGGTAACATCTTATTAAGGCGTAGTGGGAAAATAAAAATGGAATGTAATAAATCTAACTGTGGTAAAATTCATGTTTTGTGAAGAAAAACGTATTGTAAAAACTATGGACACTTATTTGGTTGTATCCTTTTCGTGTTGACTAAAAACTGTAAAACTGAGAGTTCTAGTTGTTTGGTAAAAAAGTGTTAAATAAATTAATTTATTGGAATATCGTACTGAAACTTATAAACTTCGTTGTAATATTTAATCGTTGACGAAAATAATACTTTATATTTTAATTTATTTTATTTCATTTATTTACCTACTGACCACTGCCCAATTACACAAAATACACAACACGAAATGAAATAAACAACAGTAACCGAAAAAGAACAGCACATACGTAATACAAGAATGGAGCAATGACAAAAAGTGGACATAAATATACACTTGAGAGAACATTCAAGACAATGCCTGAATATAGTTTTAGTGGAGTCCATGATTTTAGACATTCTAAATGATAATATTAGATATTAATTGATAAACTAAAGTTTTTAAGACAAGATTTTTGTGCATAGCGCAGAGGGTAACAATTATTTTTATAAACAATAATTATTAGCCTGAAACACTCATCCAAATTGAAAAAACCTTCCGAGCAAAGATAAATGTCGCCGGCAGGACTCGAACTTGCACCCTTCTAATATCCGGTCAGATACTCTACCATTGAGCTACGTCGGCTTATCGCAAAGGCCGCAACTGGGATTCGAACCAAGACCCTCTAGTCTTACGGGACTAGTCTTAAGTTATTTTCCGTCGTTTTTATCAATCAAATAATTATTTTCGGATGGAACTGTGCAATCGTATAAAAGATCGCAGCCAAAAACATTGAGGATAATATTAATTCTTATATTGGGATATTAGACCGATAAAAATGACGGAAAATAATTAGGTCTCAATAGATCAATCGGTAGAGATGCCAGTCCTGGTAAAACTAAACGATCATGTTTCATTTTCTCTATTTTAGTATTATTTTCTTAGTGATAAAAAAAAAGAGTTTTTGTTAAAATTATTTACTTATGGCATCATAATACTTTGTTTTAAACGGTGACATCTTTTCATGGAATCCATTAGACATGAGCAATCAGAGAAATTGATTTATAGTTACTAAATATCTGAACTGAGTCAGATGCTATGCAGATATATAATATTTTCCCTTTATTGCATGCCAATGGTATTATGTAATGAATACGCGGAATTTACGGATTAATTAAATTGGGCAGAATGTAAAATATTAACTAAGCTATATTAGCATATCTTTGACATGACGCACGTGGTATCTAAATCATCCAAAGTGATGATTGATGTATCGTTTCTAACAAATCCCCAATGATTTACTACTAGGCCGATTATATATTATGCGATTTAAATTTAATTTCTGTTTTAAGAGGATCGGCTCGCAGCCAGTTTCTCACAAAACTTCATTTTCGTTTTGAGGCCAAAATACTCGCCTAAACCGAATGATATTTTTTTCATTAAAAGATACAGCAAATATCTAGTACGAATTAAGTATTCTGTAACATATATTTTTAAACTTACAAAATACAAATCGAATTTTCGCGATTTCAGATGCAAGTATAGCAATTATTTACTACGAAAAACATGAAATATTAAATAAAAACTAAAATAAAGTGTTAAAACAGACATATGATGGACTTAAAATTAAATTAAAAATGACATATTTACTTAGGAACACAAATTTGTCGTACATATTTATAAATATCGACCCAAAAAACCTTTTTTTTCTATTTTATTTTATATGAACATATCCACCCCAATTTTTTTTCAAATTTTCCTCAAAAATCTTGAAAAATTGATTTCTCTAATGGCCTATCTCATATTTAAAAACAAAAATAAATAACTTACTTCTAATTCATACTAGATATTTACTATACCTTTAATTCCCAAAAAAAGATCATTCAGTTTGTGTTTGTATTTTGGCCTTAAATTCAAAATTAAGTTTTGTATGATTCAGGGTGCGCAACCGTTCCTCTTAATACCTGTTATCTGATGTATGGTATGACACCCTTGTGATTATTGATGTGTATTAAGCCATTCAATTTCAGTGAAGATAATATCAATAACTCTCAGAATGAATCATTAAACCGAAAAGACACAGAAAAGAAAAAGATAATGGTAGCAACTGGGACTCGAACCTAAGACCACGTGGTCTATCTGGGACCCTGCCCTCTATTCCACTGAGATACGACTACCCAAATCTGTCATCCTTATTGGCATCATACTTCGATTTCTTACAAACTGTTCATATTCATCTTCAAATAATTTCCATATATTTTGGCTGCTACCTTTTTATTACCACAATCTTCTAACCTGAATTTATTATAGACAATATCTGATGATGAGAATGTTTTTTTAATTGTTTTATAATGACGTGAATGCTATGGACTTTTTTAAATATGTTATTTTGTTGTTAAAAGAATCATATAAGTAAGGCGTCTTAATATGGCCTAACCACACTCCGAAAATGACTTTGAACGCCGAAGCAGCTGTCACAATAATAAAAAAAAACTAAAATACTTACAGAACTTGATAATAAAATTATCAAAAATGATTTAGATTCATTCAATTAAAAAAAAAATAGTTTATCTGATAAACCTCACGTAAATGATTTTACAACTGTTTTACTGAAAAAACGATAAAAAATAATTTATATTTATAGGCATGTAATCTATCAATCAACCTAAAAGAAGTTTTATCTAGTAATCTTTATGAGAATCGTTTGTCAATGGAATATTTATACTCAGTGTTTTATTATTATATTTTAATCAGGATTTTGTTGCAATGATAAGAGTTTATCATCGAATCTACAGATTGATTGACGCATTCAATAACTTTATTGTCTTTCGGTAGCTATACATGTATTTACACATTCATACCTATTCGCTAATCGGTTGCAAGGAGTAGGAACACTTTTTTATCAAACGATTATTATCTTGAATATCTTTATCATTTATACAAAGGAAACGTAATATTTCAGTACCTAAATATATGGCAGTGGTGTACTAACATGTACATTATTAGAAACGATATAATTTTTGTTCAAGTAAAAGTGAATATCATATTAATATTGATAACTTAACGAAGACCAAACATAATCAAAACCAGAAAATTACATTTATCATATGCGTAAGGCAGTAATGCATAACCAGCGGCCCGCGTGTCTATTTTGTGTGGCCCGTAGGTCTTTTTGTACGGCCCACTTAATACTAGATCGACCCCTCCCCCACTTCCCCTTTCCTTTCCAAAAAACATAACAAATTACTTGTAACTTTTTTATATCTCTTCTTTATATTGTACAATATTTTTAATTTTACTTTGCTTTCTTCGAAAATCACTAGAATCACTTATAAATAATACCTATGTGACTAACTAACTAACTAACTAACCATCACGCCGTTTCACCGCAGGCGTAGGCAGAGAGGACGGACCGCCAAACAACTCGATCTTGGCACACACTTCTTGCTTCGTTCACATTCATACATCGTCTCATACATTCTCTTCTATTATTCCGACTTCTGACATGGTCCGACTCAAGTATTTCATTCACTTGATCGTGCCATGTCTTCCTCGGACGTCCCCGGCTTCTTCTTCCATTCACATTCGCGTCATACATTCTTCTTACACTCCTTTCTTCGTTCATTCGCTCCACATGCCCAAATAATCTAATCGTCCCTTTCTTAATCTTACTCATTACTCATTACGCCTTACATTCTTTACGAATTTCAATATTTTTCACACGATCATACATGGTTTTACCACAGATTCGTCTCAGAGATCTCAATTCTACGGCATTCAGTTTACTTTCATCCCTCTTCTGCCAATCCCATGTGGAAATATGTAATAAAAATAAAAATAAAAAAAGTAAAAAATAAATAAGTAAAAATAAAATACAAATAAAAAATAAAATAAAATAAAATAAAATAAAATAAATAAAATTAAAAATAAAAATAAAAATAAAAATAAAAATAAAAATAAAAATAAAAATAAAAATAAAAATAAAAATAAAAATAAAAATAAAAATTCAAATTCAAATTCAAATTAAAATTAAAATTAAAATAAATATCTAAAATTTTGCGGGAGATCTGAAAAATCCAACGACGTTCATTAGTTTGAAATCAGCTCTAGGAAAATTATCGCCTGCGTCGTTTTCTTTGTCCACACTATGATTAATATTGTGAATGGATATGCGATAAAAAAAATTTCTGAAAATATGAATGACAAAATTGGATTTTGGTATGTCTTAATTAATTATTTGTAATTATTCGTATTTTCGTGCCCAAATAGTTCACCGATAAAATTTTAAAGTTTAATAAATTTCGACAGCATTGACAAGTTTGACCTTGAAGATGGAAAAAATTTCACCTGCGGCGCTTTATTTGTGCTAACTATCTAAGACTGATTTATTAGATGGTTACCGCTTTATAAAATACAGAAAAGTAATCAGATACCAAAAAATCAACACTATCAACGCCACCAACTGCAAAGTTAACCATCTCAAGCTGTAGGTACCCTAAGCCATGAAGCCCGAGAACACGTTTAAACCTGATAATTTTCGCCTCAAATAAAGGTTAGGCATCACTGGCGTAAGGGCAGGACTCAAGTTTCAAGAAACTACTGGAATCTTTTCTTAGAAACAACAAAAATCTGGAATAATAGATGAGTTATTACTTTACCTAGTAACATTAGTTCTATATTTCGCTGCTAAAGATAAGGAATGGCGCTAGTGTCGAAAACTGTACTAGTATTTAAAGCAATTTTTTTTTATAAACTAGTAGCTGTAATGATGTATTTTGCTACAAAATTGTAGAAAAATTCAGGTACTACTTTAACGTAAACGCGAAATGTACAGAAATCAATATCAATATTACTCAATAATATCTTTTTTTTAGTACTCAATTTTTAACACATTTTTTTCCTTGTAGCACTAACCAGTACCTATTAAACACATATACATAATTTTTTACTGTATAATATTTGTTTTTCTCATCTCTTCATCAGTACATTAATAAGTTTTTTCTATGCTATTATTCACATCGTTTTATACTTAATTATTATGTTTTTTTCTAAATATATTATACTATGTCATATCAATACAAGCGTTTTACACTTCTGTTTTTTTTCTGTACCATATAATGGCACGTAATATAAACTAAACTTGTAAATTTTACTGTCCTAAAACGGGATTTGTTCAAAGTTGGGCAGTCAAAGCTTTCTTAGAATTCATTGTTTAATAGTGTGTGTTTCATATAAATAAATAAATATTTTTTGTTAAAAACAGTGAGAAATTATAAAAAAAAATCGTGATACTAACGGACACCAATGAACGAGATAACATATGTACCAAAGTAGTGAATGAGTACATATGTACGTACACACTGCAATCAGCGGCAAGTCCAAACTCGATATATTCACCATTGTATACAAATAATGTTATCATGTCAAAAGTGCATTTTTTTTAATTTTTCTGGAACTGCACAAGAATTCCAACCAGCCGGACCCATTGGAACTATAACACTACCATTCTGAGAATTCTATGAGACTGAAGAAAGCAGGAGAGGCGAGGGGGATAATGGGCAGATGAAGATTGTAAAGCGCCTCGCTATTCAGATCTGGGACCTAAATTATTGTCCTTAACCTCAGGCTTAAAAGACTTTTTGCTTTACTGCGGTTCCGGTTCTCTCGAATGACAGATGTCATTCAGCGAATGACATTCTTTAAAAATGTTGATATTTGCGTTGTTTTAAAAAAAGAAAGTGCCGACGGTCATTTGTCGCATAATAATTCTATTAAATAAACTAACTTTACTAAAATGCGATTTTTGTAAAGTACCTATTCCAAAAGACCGAAATGTCAGATAAAAGTCATCTAAAATCTGTGAATTATAATGAACTGCAAGTGTAAAGTAAGTAATATTTTTTTTTTCAAATCGTTGGTATTCACTTTGTGGCGGCATTATTAATAAATTAATTAAAAATTACTTTATATAATTGAAAATACACTTTGTATATACCACTTTACTTAAAATATATAAATACTTCTACATGTTTCGATAGCAATGCTATTATCATCTTCAGGAATAAATGAATACTAAAAAATAATTTCAAGTATAGAAAAATTATAAAAAATTTAAAACAATAATTTAAGAATATACAAAATATGAGCATAAACAAATTACCTACTTTAATTCAGAAATATTTATATATTTTAAGTAAAGTGGTATATACAAAGTGTATTTTCAAATATATAATTAATAATGATGCCACAAAGTTATCAATCATTTGAAGAAATTATAAAAATTACTTTGTAAAAACCGCTTTATTAATACGGTATTACATATCAACATATTTCTAAAACGAAGCTTTTCTCATAAGGACATATAGGATACTGAATAACATGTTAATATGTATATATTAATAAAGTGGTGATTAAAAAGTAATTTTTAATTAATCCGTAAGTAATTAATTCATAAACTATACGTCTTAAGTATGGGTGATATATTTTTTAATAATTTTCTGATAATCAAACAATACACTTCTTTAAAACTGTCACTAACGTGGAATCGGAAAGGCAGTCAAGCAAGTATTTAACCTTACTGATAAAGATAGTGTATTATCCTTAAAAAGAGCCGGAATCAGCACCCTGGTTCCATTCAGAATTGAAATATTATTTGAAAAGGCTTTAACTGCATTTATTGAATAGTAAAAAGTTGTCCAAAGAAGCGAAGCTAGCAGTCCATAATGGAGTGCTGATACGAACCCTTATGTATGGCAGTGAGGCATGGAATTGGCAGAGGAAGGATGAAAGTAAACTGAATGTCGTAGAAATGATATCTCTGAGACGAATGTGTGGTAAAATCATGTATGATCGTGTGAAAAATATTGAAATTCATAAAGAATGCAAGGCTGATGTAAGCGTAATAAGTAAGATTAAGAAGGGGACGCTTAGATGGTTTGGACATGTGGAGCGAATGAACGAAGAAAGGAGTGTAAGAAGAATGTATGACGCGAATGTGAATGGAAGAAGAAGCGGGGACGACCGAGGAAGACATAGCACGAACAAGTGAATCAAATAATTGAGTCGGGCCATATCAGAAGTCGGAATAATAGAAGAGATTCCACGTCCATAAGCTTCACGAAATTCGACATATTGGGGTTGTTATAATAGTCCTACTGGCTCTAATATTCAGATTAATATTGCCATATTATTAAGCTTATAGTCAACACCGACAATGACAGACAACTTTTTTCTGACTTTGGTACTTCGCAGTCGATCATTGAATTATAATTTTTCAGTGTTCTGGTGTCTAAAAAACTTCATCTTTTTAAAACAAACATATTTTACGAAAAGAAAAAAAAAACACAAGATTTAAGCCCAATTCAAAGGAAGACTTCCAAAATTCAGCACTCCTTTCCGTCCTTTATCAACGCTTCAAAGGTATCTACCATGATGTATAAAAACCAGCGAAATACTTTTTCAAACATGTTATTTAAATACCGGGTTAACAGAATTGACCCCAAATTTGAATAACAATCTCCGAAAGATTAATCTCGCAGTAACATTATGTAAACACAAGTAAGTATAGATATTATATTTATTCTACTTGGTCGTTGTCACCAGGAGAAATGTCATCGACATGGCAATCTGTATGCAAATATTCCGATTCCCATTTTGGATCTTGTTCTGGCTGCTCTACGCTCACTAGGTTGCGACGGTTCAAGATTATAAGAGATTCAGTTGCATTTCAGGCTTAACGAAATTAGAACTCGACAATCATAATTTAGAATGTTTAAAATTATGGACTAACAAAACCTTGTTCAGGTTTTGACTTATATGTTCTCTCCAATGTATGCATGTGCTGTTCTTTTTCTGTAGCTCTTATTTATTTCATTTCGTGTATATATGTACCATAATTTAACGAATGCTGTACCAATCTGAAGACGGCCGTGATAGGCTGAAATCGGTAAGCTAAAAAATAAAAAGTGGAAAAACGTTAAAAATTCGTATTAATTTTTCTTCATATGGCGGAGGAGAGTTGGTTGAGGTCATAGTGGAATGTACCATAGGGAAACTGATGAAGGGGATATTCTTCTATCGTGTGTTTTGTTGTTTGAATATGTCCACAATCATAAAGTTCGGAATCCTTTAGGCCCCATTTATGCATCACATACGCACAACGGCTGTGAATGCAACGAATGCGGTTTAATGAAGTCCAAGTCTTCCGAGAGAGAGAGAAAACCTGGCAATACATCGTTTACATTAAGCATTACAATGGAATTCCATCGTGAATTGCCAGAATCAAAAATACAAATATATATTAGATTTTTTGTGATAAGTTCAACAGATCTTACGCAAATGCATTTGGAGCAAGGCACTATCTGGCGGTGCATTTCTAACGGTATTTTATATATGTCTTATCGCCAAACACACTTAATAATACTTGATTTTATCAATACAGTAAACGAAACCTTCTGTCTAAAAGCTAAATTCTTATACTATTATAGCAATGATAGGATAAATACGGCCACTAGCAAGTGCCTTGATCCCTCTCATATAAACAATTTAGGTATTTCATTACATAATTTGCAAATCGTCTCGAATAATAAAAGTTACTGCTTTCTTGTTTGTTTTTTAAGGTAACAAGACCATGTAGTTCATTCATCGTTTTACTGAAAGCTGGGAGAGTGTTTGAATTACCATTTTTTTATTTATTTTTTTTATTTGGGCTGTGTTGCGTACTGGAAGAAACTCATGACAAAATCACATTTTGACTTTTTCCGATATAACCCCGATCCAGACGACGCATAAGTAATGATTTTGAAGGCCTTTCCAAATTTCTTTTGCGTTTCATTTACTTCAAGGATTGTGAGTCTTGCTGATTTTCAGATATTGACTCCATATTTCTACGATAAACGGACACAAAAATTTTAAACTATTTTAGAAATTCCAAAAAAAAAACTTATTTCCTATATTGCTATGAGTATGCTAATCTCTGGTCAAAACAAAGTGAATTTAATCTGTAAAATACTATGACAAACTGGTTGAAAAAAATTTTTTTTTGTGTTACCATACACAAAAAAAAAATTTGAATGGGTTTTAGCATAAAAAGAAGGCCGCATTTGAAAAGGTGGCTGCTTAAGAAAAGGAGGCTATTATGAAAAGGATGCTGCTTATGAAAAGGGGGCTGCTTACTAAAAGGGGGCTGCCTATGAAAAGAAGTGTGCTTATAAAAAGGAGGCTGCTTATTAAAAGGAGGCTACTTATGAAAAGGAGGCTGTTATGTAAAAAAGGCTGCTTATGAAAAGTGGGCTGCTTAAAAGGAGGCAGCTTATGAAAAGGAAGCTGCTTATTAAAAGGAGGCTAGTTATGAAAAAGAGGCTGCTTGTGAAAAAGAGGGTGCCTTACAATAAGATATCACTTGAAGTCGAAAACATTTGTCGCTGGATGGTGAGGAAGCGAACATTGCATCTTTGGATATATGGAACTGGAGGGATACAGCATACAGCAGGAGAGGCACCTCTGGACGGCATCCGTGATTAAGTGGATACCTTCCTTGGCAACGAATCTGAAGGTAGCAGGTTCAGATCCCAGCGTGGATTAGGAAATTTTATTTGATTAATTTGTGTTTTTTCAAAAATTATTCGTTTACAAATAATGTGTAATATATTTGCGTCACGTTCCGGAGTGATAAAATTTCAATATCGTCCCGGTAGAAGACTACTTTTCAGAATAGAAACTTTGCTTGAAATGGCTTTAGCCGTGTTTGGTGATTTCGCTGAAAATATTAGTTTGTTCTTTTTAGTGACAGGAAGGTTTAGAGGGTAGTTTGGATGCAACCCAATATGTAAAACTGTTGCTATAACGTTTTAAAATTAGTATGTAAACCATTGAACCTGTCATGTTGTATTGAGGTTAGCCCATAGATATACTACTCTGGTTAGCCACAGATTACATATTCAAAAAACGAAGATTTTTTTGGGTAGAATATTTTCGAAATGGAAAACTCAAGTAGGTACCTACTTAAGAACTTTATTATCAAGACATAGTTTGAAAAAATAAATGTTTGGAATGAAATAAATTTTCAAATGTATTTTATTGTATTTTTGTTTTAGAAATAGTAATAGTCGTCAAAAGGCAATACTTTCGCTGACAAATCAATCATTGCATCCAAACGACAAGCAAGAATTCAAATCTTCATAACTTTATTAAAAAAATAAAAATAATCCCGAGCAAGGACGGGTTCAAATTAGCTAGTATTAAATAAAAAAATGAGAGAACTATGCTGTAATTATAAAATCAGTCAACCATTCAACTTCGTTTATAAAATTTACACTTTCGTTAATAATTTCCAATCACATAATATCCAACTTACAAAAGGACTTACCAGTTAATAGAGCATTATTTAATGACATACGAAATAGAAATACATTTTTAATACAAGCCTTCACCGTTTTCTTACCTAATTAAATTGTACTCATAGGCGAGTTGCATAAATTATTATTATTGGTAGTTATAATAATTTTAAAAGGGACCAATCATAAATGTTAAATTAACACTGTACTAAGAGAAAGATTTGCCATTTTGCTGCGGTGCCATTATTTTTATTCGTCACTCCCCGTTACACTTGATTACATCTGTTACACCTGTTCTAGATACGATAAAATATATCTGTAAGTAAATGAGGATGGCAAAAGGTGCTAACTATTTCTATGATCTCGTATTTTTTGACAATGAGTTCATACAAATGAAATGCCTTTTTTGATAATTTCATTTATTTAACACGTTACTTTCTTTGGAAGTATATATTTCAAGATCGAGCTCGAAGCGGGTATTTCGAATACGTTTCTTCAGTACTGACTCGACTCGAGCATCGAACGGTCATGCGCGAAGCGTTTCACCAAAACCTGTTCTCTTAAAATCGACCTTAACACACCTGTTGATAAGAATCAAATTCCTTCGTCGCGAATTTGAATTTCTAAACGGAAGATCGTCGCAAGTGTCGCGGGATTATAAGCCGTACACCCTCAGGCATAAGGGTCAAAATCGCGTGCATAATAATTCAAAATTTCTTTCATTAATGACAACGTAGAGACTGGTTTTAAGGTCATCTGTTTCGTCTTTGCATGTTTAGAATATTATTATTTAACATACAAAAATCTGTTACAACACTTTAGTGTAGCGGTAAAAATCGACTGAAAATCTAGTTAATCGCGGGTTCTACACCAATCAAAGTGCAAGAAAGTGATCAAAATTTGATAAATAACTTATTTAAACTAGTCTAGTGCGAAACAATTGTATTACTTATTAGTTGATAAATAAAGACTGTTTGTGATGGTTGAATTCAACTTTTGCGCCGTGTGACCATATTTACAATGCTGAAAGTTGATTGTAAAAGTTGCTAACAAGTTGAGTTGTTTGTGATGATTTGTGCCTAGTTCGCAGACTTATTATTGGATATTCATCATTTCTTGCCAACTGGATTACCTACATATTCACTTAGGTAAGAATAAAATAACCTTTATTTGTGTTGAAATACGATTATGTTCCATATTTATAGTGAAATAGTTTATTTCGGTGATTTATTTCAGTGACTTTAATTACCTTTTTTTAACCCTTTCGTACCGTGCTTGTAGTTGAAAATAAATAATAATAATAATATTTGGGTGATTTATATAGCGCCGTTTTTTGTGAAAAATCACCTCAAAGGCGCATTACAAACGTTTTTTTTTGTAATTGTTTTCAGTTGGGACTCGGTGGAAAAACACTTAATTTAAAAAAATGATATTAGCTTCAGATTCATAAAAATAAATAAAAAAAGTATTTGCATACGCGGAGGTCCAAAACAAGCACTTTATTTTTTACTTTATATAAAAAACGCGTAAATATTGAAGAACAATTGACGTCATTTTTAATGTAAGTATGAAATGACATTTGTCAAAAGTGCCAACTGTATAAAATGAAATTTTAAAATAAGGTTGATAAATTCGTAGTTTTATGAAAGAAAAAATCCAAACTAATAAAATAGAACCTAGAATCTATTCTTCTATTTCTGCATATGCAAATATTTTTTTGTTTATTTTTATGAATCTGAAAGTATTTTTCTTTTTTAAAAATTTCCTTTTTTCAATTTTAAAAGAGTCCCAACTGGAAAACATTACCCCTTTTTTTCCAATGCTCTATCTTATCACTTATTATAGACAATCTATTAGTACTACTTGTGGCTAACTAATTGCATACACCGATTCATCGATCTGTAATTTAAAAAAATTATGTACAATGCATTGACCCATGAAAGTGATGCCGCGTAAAAATATACAGGTTATTAATTTTATGTACAGTCATATAATATTATACAGGACCATACTTACCTGGCAGGTCACTTATGATAAACACTATTTATTAGCGAAATTTATATACGGTTCTATACACTATACACAGGGCACGTAATTTTTGGAAAACACATTTTATTGAAGATATTATTTTATTTTGTAAATTACTTATGTTCCTGCTCGATTTCAGGAGAGGAAAAGCATATGATATATATTCGTAACTCCATTACAATTTTTTTTTCCTTATATAAAGCGACTAATAATTGCCGGTTTTTGTTTTCCAATTGGTGACATTATTGGCTTGCGTGTAATTGGTTTTAACTTTTATTTTAGCTACTCGTTCAGGCGGTAACCATGTTTATATTTTGAAAGGTGATTTTTATGAATAATCGGACTACTTGCTATAAATGCGGCCGAAATAACCAATGATCTACACATAATCCAAAACGTTTGAATACAAATAAATCTATCTAATTTTATTGCTTAATTTTGATGTATTTTTTTTAATTACTAAAATATTTTGTATTCAGAGCATGATTTGTCATTTTAAGTGAACTTACGCCCTTGGAAACCCGATGTTCTTTCAAATTAAATTACAATATTTAGTTAATTTGTATTTCGCCATTTTTGTCAAAAATCACCCCAAGGGCGCTGTACAAATATTAATTGCTAGGGTTCATGTTATTAAGTACAAACAGAAATAGAAACATATTTACCTGACAGGACACTCCAGATTAACACGTTTAAGGTGATCCACCGGCTAAAATTACAACGAAATTACGTGCTCCTTATGCAGGTGGCGAAAAGGTTGAGATTCCCGCTTAACATCGGCCGCATGTTTCGATTTACGCAAAAAAACCATCGCCAAAATTGGGTGTTTTATTCTATTCTGTGAAGTTCAGAACATAATTATTAAAAAATTTTACGGTAATATTTAAAAAAACTAATTTATCCCAATGAACAATACGATAAAATCGGAAAATGGGTTCGTAAGTAGGAGAGTTTGCGCTTAAAACATTTTTTTAATGTCTGATACGTTATTTTTTTCTAGTCTTATAAAAAAACATACCAAAAAAAATTCCCAGTTAAACGAATGGCCAAGGTGTGTTCTACTTGCAGTATTTAATTAAATTATCTATGATATTTGTAGGCCATCAAATTCTCAAACCTAAAAAACATGATTTTGCATTACTTCCTATTGCATCGCCTTAATTATAAATTTTTTGCTTGAAATGAAAGTACGCACATGACACAATAATAAGAAACACAACACATTATATGATATTGCAGTTAAAAAGTTATTCTTATTATTTGTTAAGAGTTGCTCTCTTTTTATATATTAATGTTTTTTTTCCCGAATTTGAGGCTGGATGACATATTTTAGAATCACCGAAAAAGGCTAAAAGATTAGTTCCTTCTTCAGGATGCAAAGTATACTTAAATTAAAAAGACGTACAAGCATAATATACATAAACAAAAATGTTTAAAAGTGGTGGGAACATATTTTTAGATACTTATAAAAGTTGTATGTCATTTTAATGTTACTATCCTTTGGATCCTGAAAAAGGAATCATTGGTTTTGACCATTATTATTTATTAAACAATATGGTGCCACTAAGTACTTTCACAATATATTGAAGAAACAAATCAATGTTTTATTCGTCTCATGTAAACGTATTGTACAATTCATGCATAGAATGTAATATGGAATAGACTCATTGGTTAATAAGTGCTGTTTATATGTAAAATATAGGTTACATTAATATTCTTGGCGTGTTTTCTTAGATAATGCAGGCCAAGTTTTGCAAGGTCACCATTCCATTTCGTAATATCGTTTATTAATGTAAATTGGTTTAAAAAAACATCTCGGATTTCCATTGAAAAATAGTTACTATCCGGATTCGCCCGAGTTTCTACACGTTTTTTTCTCTAACATCGCATTGCACTTTAAACAATTGATAAATACAGAAAAAGCAATAATACATAGTGTATTCATGTCATGATTTTATGTGAGTACCACACAAGAGTCATAGCCGCTCCCAACCGTCTGGAGCCAGTGAGACTATGGCATCCCCAATTGGGGAATGTTGTAAGGCTGAGGAATTGAGGAGGATAATGAGATGTAGGAGAAGAAGGTGGGGAAATGTGTGGCTTAAAATGCGTGAAAAACTTAGCTAATGAGACCAGTTCAATTTACGCCATCTCATTAGCTAAGTTGGTTAAGCAGTTACCCCGGATTGGTAGAGGGTCCTGGGTTCGAGTCCCAGATGCAACTAAAATCTTTTTATTTTCTGTTGTTTTTTCGGTTTCGTGGTTCATTTTGGGATGTGTTAATATTATCTTCTTCTATGAAAAAATTAATAAATTAAAAAATACTGTTATAAACTACTAAAATAATATTCTCCATTTTCTTCAGCCAGATTCAAAGGAATACAGACAAAAAATATTTCTCCGCTTAAGCAATGATGAATCACAGTAATAAATTCAAAGGTATGTCTTTAAATTATATTGCATTTTTAGATTAATATTTATTGTTATTAAAAAAAACATAAATTCTGATTAAACAATGGATTCCTGTATATTTGTCACATTATGAGGAGCTACTAAAAATGTAAGATTACTTAACTTAACACAACTCCTCAGGGCTTCGAAATTTATATGACCGATTCAAGTACAAAGAATTCTGCCGTTGTTCCAGACCGCTGCTGTTTATAAAGTTAAGAGGAACGATTGCGCGGCCTGTTTCATACAAAACTTAATTTTGGATTTCAGGCCAAGATCTTTTTTCATCAAGAAGTATAGTAAATATCTAGTATGGATGAGAAGTAATTTAAATATTTTAGTGCTGAGGGTTTCGTTTACAAAATATTAAATTACATTATATTAAATAATAAAAATAATTGTAAGGTGAGGTGTTATAAGTGCAGTTGAGTGGATTCGTTGTTAGTTTGTATTTGGTGTTGATATATTTTCTATTTCAGATCTCCTTGTGTAACGTATTCGGTGTTTTATTTGATTTTTAATTTTTTTATGGTTGTTGTGATTTTTAAATTATAGTGGGATTTTGTTTAGAGTTTAGTACCATAGTATAAGAAGTTTTTTTGTCCAAATGATGTGGTGTCTTGTTTTATGTGTTTGTGTCTCTGAGATCTATTGTTTCTGAAATGTGTAATTGTTGTTATTTCTTGTTTTTTTTATTTTTATATTTATAAATGTAAAGTAGTTGTGCTTTAGAGTATAATTGTTTTATTGACATAATGTTATGTTTGTTACAGATTTTGTCAACTCTAGTTCTTACAGGAATTAATACCACTAAATGGAATTAAAACCTTTTCAAGTAATATCTCAATTACGAAAGGAACAAGAAGGATACAGATAGTTTACTGGTATTTACCACTCTAGAAAATTCGGCTTCGATAATTTTAAAACTACCCAGAACTATCAATGTACCTACATAATGTGTTATATTAAAAATATTATACTATATAATAATATATGGACGTTTTCATTACTCAATGATTCGTGGAAACACATTCGTCAAGTCTTACTTCCTTCCTCAAAGTGTGTGGCAAAATAACAATAATATTACGATGCAAATGATTACTTTGGAACCGTTCATGATTTTGAAATATTATATTGTTACTTGATTATGTTTCCTTTCGAAACTGCCCCGGAACTCTTTTATCGGCAAGGAAGTGCTTTAGCCATTATGTGAGTGACGTGAAATCGTTGCATACTCTGAGAATAATATAATATTACATACGTATGTGATAATCCACCGTACGAGGTATGACCGCACATGGATATGTAGTGAGAAATGACCTGATTATTTAGACATGTCAGTAATTAGTAGGAATTAGCCCATGTACAAAGTAAAAAAAAAAATCACGTAAAGATCAGATTAGTGTGAATTAGGAGAAATATACATTGTGCAATATATCTACTCTTTGTGTGTGTATATGAGTAATAGTGTTAGAGGTAAATTTAAGAATCATAATGGTTTGTCGTTATGTTTTCTCTGTAATAATAATAATAACAATTTTTTATTATCTTATTTTTTATAACAAAATAATAAATAAGGAGAGTGGGATTTTGTTGTAGAGTTTAGTACCATAGTATAAGAAGTTTTTTTGTCCAAATTTTGGTTTTTGTGATTCCTTGTTGTATGTATTTTTGACTCTGAGATCTAGTGTTTCTAATATGTGTGATTGTTGTTTTTTCTTGTTTTTTTTTTGTATTTATGGATGTAAAGCAGTATTTTTTTAGAGTATAATTATTTTATTGACATAATGGTAAGTTTGTTAAATTTTTCAGTGCTAGTTCTTACAGGGACTTTAAGTATAATTTTATGATGTGTTTTTGTGTTCTAATGAGTAAATTTAAAATAGTATCATATTCATTTGCAATATGACGATCGGAAAATTAAATAAAGCAATAACATAGCAAAGGAAATACTTTGAAATATGGAAACATAGACAGATAGAGCAGCCAAAGTAGTATATAACCAATAATGTAACCAGTATGTAACAATAATTCTGGGACAAACTAACAAATGCATGCACCCATTTCTCGTCTACATATACTTGGAAATAAATTCACCTCTGCCATAGATATATTTAACATAAGTTTAGACATGTTTAAAAGATACCTGAACGATATTTTTATGTTGTAACAATTATAAGAGCATCGCATAAGAGCTATTGTTTAATTGTTATTTTTTTATATATATTATCTTTATACTCATCTACAATCCAAAAACTTCTTCCTCTTTTTTTCTTTCTATGTATCATATACCAGATTATGTATTATGCAATTCCATACATTTTTGCATCATCCGAAATATAAAAACACAATGATTTTTTTTCACAATGTCATGCATTCATATTATAAGAGTATTATATTATGCACTTGTGTATTATGTATCATGTAGATCAGGCTATTAATATTTTTATTAAAAAAAAAAAAAAAGTAGTATCTACAAATTAAAAACCTTTCCCTTTGTAACTTCTCTGTGGCATGCACTTATACATTATTATACCTTCATATATATTATAAATATGTTACACTTATATACCAACTATGCATCATGTTATTTTTTTTAAGTTCTGTACACATAATCATTTTAATGTTAAAATATGTAAAAGCCCTTTGGGGCGTAAATGAATGAATAAATAAAATAACCAAATATTGTGAAATCTCACTATCTACAAAAAAAAAACAAAAATACAAACAGAAATACGTAGTTATACTTATGACTTACGACACGACGTGCGAATAAGTATGATAATTTGTTTTTTTTAATTTCTAATACAAATTTGGTATCCAATGTTTTATAATAATTTAACATCTTTGATTAAGTACTTACCTACTTTAATCAATTTTTGTTTATGTTTATAATTTGTCTATACTTGACATTATTATTTTTTAATATTCTATATATTCCTGATGAAGAAAGCATCGCTTTCGAAACATGTTGATAAGTGTATAATAATAAAGTGGTGGATACAAAGTAATTTTTAATTCATTTATTAATAATGACTCCACAAAGTGAATCCCAATCTTTTGAAGAATTATAGATAAGATATTCATTTAATGTTTATGTCATGTTTATTCATACATAGGTACATATTGAAATAACATATAAAAATACAAGCTGATATAAAAAAATATGGTAACAAAATTCCCCTGTCCGATTGTAATTTTTCTTAATCATATTCTATGATTAAAGATTTAAATCATAAAAGATGATAAAAGTTATAATCGAAAAAAAAAAACTTTTATTATTGTATATGGAATTAGTGGAAGTTAAAAAATCAAACAAACGAATATCGTACTAATGTTTTAAAAGGAAGAAGTTTTTTTCTAAGTAAACATCGTGTTATTGGTGCAATAAATAGCGAGAACATAAACGTATGGCATTAAACAGTATAATACACTATTGGTACCAGCAACTGTTGTAATATTTAGTTAAATTTGGAAGTTTAAAAATTAAAACAAAAAAGAAAATGGTGAAATTCTACAAGATACCAAAATTGCAGCTACATTTTTTAATCATTTGCTCAAAAATCACTGGTTAAAGCTTGTCAAGTACGTCCCGATACACCCTGTATAAATATATCTTCCATAAACATAGGATTGGCTTGTCCAAAATCATTTGGCTCTAGAAACGCTAAAACGTGTATCAATACAGTACATGTATAACAACGGCTGTAATATTCTTTTATGTATTAAATAGTAACAGTATTTAATTCTTAATATTATAAAAAATACAATATATATACAAGGTGTACTAGTTTTTTTTATATATGTCTACTCTGAAAGAAGGCACATTTATGTCTGATGCTGGTCTTAACATATTATAAATTGAGACAATCAAAGTGTTTGTTCCCTTTCTTAGTATTTGGTTACCTTTTTTTAATATTTATTTATTCATTTTATAAGTTTGGTACAGAGTTTACATTTTTTTTCTTCATTTTTTCAACCACCAAACTAGGCACATGCCTGTATTATGGTAGTCGAAGTTTGTTGTATATAATATTGTTGTATACCTAAATATAAAGAAATGAAAAAAAATAGGTAACAGAATTAGAAATAGAAACAGAAGCATTTTAAAAACAACATAAAGTTGGACGTTGAAATAAAAAGTAATAAAAACAGATATAGTAAATACATAAGAAAAATCAAATAAAATAAGATAAGAACAAAATCATAATTCCTATAACATATACTGTAAGAGTCTTTTATTTATTATCATTATTAGATTTTTTGTCTTTTTATTTTTTCCACAAACCTTGCGTTTCTTTTTATTTCTTTTCTTTTCTTTAACAACAATGTTATAATTTATGATCTAATTATTTAAGGGAAAATCCCTCACCAAACACAAGAACCTTGTTTCTTTATGGTGAGGAATAGCTATGTTATGTTTTTGTTACATTATATAAATCATGATTTATTTATATACTTACTGTGAAAAAAAACAATCATTTTAAATAAAAAAATATAACAATAATATCTTTTTTATCGTCTATATATAACGTAGTTTGTTAAATTGATAAACATTTTCTAGTTTTTAAACTTGTGGAGATAATCAGGTTTCTTCTTGCAAATATGAAATTTATTCTTTAACTATTGCTCAGAGAATAATGATTATTAGTCCACAATATGTGTAAATTTAACATCAGATGTCGATTATTTATCTATGTATTTTTCTAGCTAATCATGTTTAACTATGAATATTGAAAATAATATTCTAACATCAAAGATGTGTTGTTTCACACAAAAAAAATGCTGCGGAAATAAGCCAAAAATTGTTCATGTTATTTTTACAATCCTATTTGTTTCAGCTTAAAAATTTAATTCCGAAAGTGATATCCAATTATTACACAAAAAATCTTATAAGTGCTAATAATAATGATAAGTTCTTTTGTGAAAATTTGTGTGGTTTCTAATTCGATACGTAGCATGCCCACAGTAGTTACCTGAATTATTTGAACAACCGTACCATGAATTCGGTGCTCTAAATTTCTTGTACAATTATATTGGTCGGAATACAAAGAGAAAGAGACTTATAGATAAGTAGGCAATGTACATATTGAGAACATAGCAATCAGTACATAACAATAATTCTATAGAACCTTGAAATGTCAGCGGAGTGAACGGTCGCTTATTATATTGTAGAATGGACATAGGTATGTGAAGGTAGGTATGTCTTATTAAATCTAGGCACAATCACCATTGCATGTTTCAGACATCAAACTGTTTTGCTTGGAATCGAAAGACAGAAGAAAATCTTTAACTGCGTTGGCAAACACTTGACCTATAATAGCATACAGCTGACTTCTTAAGCATATCTTGAAGAACTTTTGCGTCCTTAATCATGTCATTCTTTAGACTATCCTTTTCTTTTAGGTCCAAAAACCTTTCTAACCTAACGTCTACAAGTCTGGTTGTAAGTTGTATATGAAGCGTTATCTTGGTCTACCTAAAGGTCCACTGCAAGATGGCTTGTCTTCATACACCGTCTTAGCGCTTCTGACTTTTCTCGATGGACATAATTTGTTTCGGACCTAGGATCATCGTAAGATTTCAAATCAATGGACAGCTTATTGATGATTTATAGTCATCGTTCATCATTCAACATCAAACATCACTACAGATTTGGCAATAGTACTGCATATAAAATAATTAACTATTTTCACATCTATGACGCGGGAATTCCGTAAATAATTAAAGCCTTTAAGATACACGTATTTAAGGCATCGCTTACAACGCAAAATTTTCCGAAATGTGAGTTCAAAAATTTGGATTAAAACACTACCAAATATCCCAAAAAACAGATAATATTATCTAAAGATCACCAGAATCATTGAATCCTCAATAAATTTAGGAATAACAGTTAATAATGCATGTGGTAAGAAGGATCCTGACATAATAATAATATTTATGGTTGAAATATCGTTAAATCTACAATATATCCTTTCGTTATCCATAAACAAGGCTTTACAAAGTTCCTTTCGACCGACATACAATCTACTTATTTATTACATCCAGCTACGGATGCAAAGACTTATATTTAACAAAGATGACTTATAGATCGGTGGCTGCTTTAGAGCAACCTAACTTAAAAACACTGTGTAAGTATCGTACTTCTTACTTACTTAGTTAGTTTTGCTAGATGTCAGTTATTGTATTACCTTATTTTTTTAATATTACCACATAAGTTAGTCTAGTTTTTGCATATACGCATACTCACACTTTGATTTACATATTAAATTGCAAAAGTCATCTCTACCTTGGAAGACGTCATTACACTGAATCAGGTGCAGTCACCGCCAGCCGTTGTGCGTACATAATGCATAAATGGGGCCTAAAGGATTCCGAATTCTGTGAATTTGGACACATTCAAACAACAGAACACATCGTGGAATAATGTCCCCTTTATCAGTTTCCCTGTGACACATCTCTACTGAACCGAGTGCTAAATAATCCCAGCATCCCACTATGACCTCCACAAACTCTCCTCCACCATACGAAGAAGAAGAAGAAGGTGGACATAAGTATTAAACTTAAATCACAACTGAATATTGAGTAACAAGTGGGTAATAAGTTCAATAGTATTTGTAATTTTTTGATGTACATTATTACGAACCTATACAATTATTTTCACAACTTGAGATCACTATCACATTCTGTGAGTCTCATCGAAGATACCAAAGCACAGGTATTTTGCAACGTTTCAATGATTTATGAATTTGCGATGACCTCTGCAGGCTCGAATCGCCGCAAGGGGGTCGCCGGGGTCTGAAATCTCAAACAGGTCTGGTCCTCCCGAGAGGCTGTGTAGCGGAATAACAGCATGATGTAATAATGATTATCATCTCAGAATGCCGTGTCAATATGGCCAATCGCCAATGGCAGCGATATTCAATATTGTAATAACAGCAACCTGCACAATGAGATGTTAATATTGTAATCGACGATAAATCCACTGAATATGCAATTCAAATGTACATTAATATAATAAGTAACAACAAGGTGTAAATGTCAGTTTATTAACGTCGATAAACTCGTCTGTTTATTGATCTAATTCACATTAATCTCGACCTTTGTTATTTACTGAATTCGCCTAGTGACTTTCTCATTTGTTCAGTTTTCATGTACATATGATATAATAAGATCAGAAGATCAAACTATTCCAAATAGTACCTATATTTAGGCTACTTGTCATTGCCATAGCATTATGGCCTTCCATAACCATTCAAAGTTATTAAACTTTTTTTATGCTAATTAGGTTAGGCTAGTTATATTGAACTTTTGATGACTATGCATCATTTTTAAATTACCCGGTGTGTTGAATTACCCGGTGTGTTGAATTACCCGGTGTGTTGAATTACCCGGTCACCCCAAAGGACAAGCGTCATTGAGTTAACAAATAGTTACATATCTCGTAAAACGGGAGTAGAAAATGAAATATTTGTTGATAATTGCTCTAAGTACAACTTTTCCCCCATAACAAGCACCTTTTAAAACAATTTCACCAGAAGGTCTATTTCATATTATTTCAACACAGCTTTATCCTCATAGTGTGTTTACTAATTCTACTCGGTACAGGTGTAATCGTGAGGTATACGATACTATTATTGTCGAAAAATAATATAGCCATATTGTTTTGACGATGTTTCCAACTAGAATTGAACCCGCAACGCCGGATTAAAGTCAAATGCGTACACTATTTCTTCTTCAACATCAACGACGGTCTCCGTGGTTGAGTGGTTGCAATCCTTTGCTACAAATCTGGAGTTCGCGGGTTCAAATCCCGGTGTACGCTAGTAAATTTTATTTGATTAAAATGTGTTATTTGACAATTTATTCAGATAAAATAATATGTAGTGCATTTACAGCACGTTCCAGAGTGGTAGATACTCTCAGTATCGACCGGTGAAAGACTGCCATTCAGAATCGATAAGTTGCTTGATATGGCTTTAGTCGTGTTTAATAACCAGATCTGAATAGGCAGCTACTTTCCCAACTCTCTTCCCCATCTCCTCCTCCTCTTTGATACCATCAGCATCACAACATACCCCAACTGTGGATTTCATAGTCTCACTGGCTCCAGACGAATGGGAGCACCTGGGACTCTTGTATGGTATCATAAATTATGGTCTGTACCGTACCTACGTACATAAACTAAATGGTATATATCTAAAATAATATTATCTGAACGGAAAAACCAGAGTAATAATGTTATTTCACAATATTTCGTTATTTTTCCTAATGAAAACCACGAATACAATATCGGCCACTCTTCCCTTATCACAGATTTTCATATTTTTTTTAGATAATGCAGTCAATGTGAATACTCATTACTTTTCGTAATGAAATGTATCACGAAGGATTATGTTGCCGAAAACAATATATATTTTAATATTATCTATAGACTATGCAAACAAAGCACAGGTAGTTATTATATGCTGGTATTGAAGTGGGTCATCAGCAAACAACAATAAGTATTGATATTTCGCAATGAATGACGAATATCTAATTTTGCGAGAATTTACGACTTGTACGGAAAAACGACCACGTTGTATTATTACCGTAATGAAGTATTGTTGAATAAGCTTGGCGAAATGAGAAACATTGTTTGTTCAGTAATACTTAATTAAAAATATGCCGTGAAAGAATTTAACAGGAGGTAGTGAAACAACAAAGAAATAATGAAACATGAAAAATCTGCATGAATGAATAATTGGGTTTTTAGCCTTATTTTAGTACATAAATTCAATTACATTGGCACTTATTTAATCTCCATTACTCGTATGTGCATTTTTTTGTTTTTCTTTTTATTTTGATAAAACCTAAAACACAAAGGAATGCTCAATCTTTGTCTCACTGGGAAAATTCCTGTGTCGGGACAGGCATAGGGTACATAAATTATACAATAAGGTAATTACAATAATTACATAATGTTTAAGTTTAAAGGACAACAAAGAATATAAAGTAATTTTAATGTTAAACTGCATGCCGTAGGAATGAGATCTCTGAGGCGAATTTGTGGTAAAACAATGTTTGATCATGTGATAAATGTTGGGATTCGTACATAATGCAAGGCTGATGTAAGCTAAGATTAAAAAACAGACGCTTAGATGGTTTGGGTATGTAGAGGGAATTAACGAAGAAAACAGTGTAAGGAGAATATATGACGTGAATGTGAATGGAAGAAGAAGCCGGGGACTTCCGAGGAAGACACGGAACGATCGTGTGAATCAAATACTTGAGTCGGGCCGTATCAGACTTTGGAATGAAAAAAGATTATGTATAAATGTGAATGAAGCAAGAAGTGTATGCCAAAACCGAATTATCTGGCGGACCGTCCTCTCTGCCTACCCCGTTGGAGAAATGTCGTGATGCTCAATTAGTTAGTTAGTTACTTAAGTAATTTTAATCATTAACAAATCTTAAAATGAAACATGACACAGAAAAAGACACCGTGTCCCGACAAGACAAAGGTTCTGGTTTCGATTCCCAGATGCGAATGATCCTTTTTTTTCTGTGTTTTTTTCTGTTTCATTTTGAGATTTGTTATTATTATCTTCTTCAATGATTAAATATTACAATGAGGTTTATAAACTTCAATAAGTTATTAATGAAAGCAGAGAAAGAAAAAAATAATTAAATGTGAGAAAAAAAGAAAACATTATGATGTAGGTTAAATTTTAAGGTAATGTTTAGGTGTATAGAGGTTAGGTTGTATACATAATGTTTTGGAAGTTTTATAATCCAGGTAAAAGGAACTATAAAAATAGGTAACAAATTATTATAAGCAATAATTATTACCTGAAAAATCATACAAATTGAATAACCTTCCGAGAAAAAATACATGCTGCCGACGGGACGCGAACCCGCGACCTTTTTCGCGGGTTCGTGTCCCGTTGGCAGCATGTATTTTTTCTCGGAAGGTTATTCAATTTGTATGATTTTTCAGGTAATAATTATTGCTTATAATAATTTGTTACAATATTTGTGCTGTGCATAAAAAAACTTATCTTATAAACATTAGTTTAATCATTTAAAAATATATAAAAATAGGATTGCATATGACTAGTTACTATTAAAGTCAGCACGACTAAGTATGTGTTTTACGGTAGTTAGCAATAATTGGACGCTTATTTTAATAATCCAATATTGTATTTCATGTTTAAAATTAGCCAGTGTTTTCATGTATTTGTATATTGCGACGATATCTCCTACCGTTAGAACACAATTATGAAACTTTACATATGTCATTCGTATGGGTTTAAAAAAATCAACAATATAATATTTTGTAAGAAAAGTTGTCAAGTATTTTCAAGTTATTTTTATAAACAGTTGACGACATCCTTCAGCTAGCTATTTTATGTGCCCTTAATGTGATGTTTCATAAAAATGGCACCATACGCATTTATATTATATTTTAACAATTAGCAAAAAAAAAAAACAAACACAGAAAACTGTTTTGCAATTTTGCGCTATTTCAAGAAGTCGTAATACCTGACAATCAATTAATTATCGCCGGCATGTATTTTTTTAAAACTTATTTTGGTAAGGGTAGTTTCTTCCCACACCCTCGAAAGGTCTCTTACGAACTCACTGACGAAACATCTGTCGTTTTAAGAAATTCGTTAAAAGGTGTACGGATATCCGAGCAGGTGGTAAATGACCCTTCCTACTTCCTTTATCCTCGTAATCAGGACTCTTTTTTTGAACTATCAAGTTTCTTTATTCTGAAATCCATAGTCTTAAAGCAATATGATTTTTTTTCAAATACGTACATTTTTTTAAGAAACATTAATCAAAGTATTTACTTCAATTACATAATTTTGTAAGTCAATTAAAAATTAAGTATAATTTCTTCAAATGACTTGTAACTTTGTGACGTCATTATTAATTAAATAATTTAAAATATACCTTGTATACACAACTGTTATTAAAATACATAAATATTTCTACATGTTTCGACAGCAATGCTGTCATCCTCAGGAATATATTAATTATTTCATATAATTACTATCAAGTTTTGCCATATGTCTGATAAAACCACGTGTAAACGATTGAATGAAGAATGCGAAGATTCTAAAAGAGTATATAGGCGATGTAAGCGTAATAAAAAAATGTATAATATGATTAAAATATTTCCATGTTACAATACCTAAAATGTCATAACATCACACTGAAATATTTGGTTGCATATCCTGTCACCTGTCTTACAACTGGTTTTCCTTAATAAGGGAGATAATGTAAACCATGCAATAATTAAATTATGTTTGTTACATATTGCACTTATATTTAAAAGTGCTGTAAAACTTAATTTTAATAAACTTAGATTTTTTGGCACTGAAACTGAAACCAAAATAAACAAGATTAAGAAGACGGAAGGCATGAAAAATAAGAAAAATAGTACAGTGCATTCATGTCAAGAGTCGTGACAATAGTAAGAGTATGTATGAATATAAGCAACGAATTTGTGTATCTTAATTACTGTGA
Organism: Halesus radiatus; assembly: GCA_022606495.2. Classification (NCBI taxonomy): domain Eukaryota; kingdom Metazoa; phylum Arthropoda; class Insecta; order Trichoptera; family Limnephilidae; genus Halesus; species Halesus radiatus. The sequence continues at coordinate 28,633 of JAHDVE020007011.1, read as the reverse complement.
CGTCAGTTTCATGTCGTAATGGGTAATATCATGTTTAAGTACATTTACAAGAATGTTTCGTTGGTATGAACAAATTAGTGAGACGCATGCCGGGGAGATTACCTATACATTTCTAAACCAAAATGTACAACCACTTTCAACAATACACGACGTGTTACGTAATTTGTCTATTATTTAATTTGTTTGCTTTTCAAAAGACTTGAACAAGTGTCTGTTTCAACAACTGCGTAATTATTCATACGTGAGCACAATACTGTTCAATTCTGAAGAAACATCGTAGATATTGTAAAAGAACAACCAGTCAGTACAAAATCCATAAATAAAACAGAAAGGGTATTATAAAGGTAAATATGTTTGCAAGAATGGCGTAACTCACTATTTTAAGTATTATTTTATTACCAAATTAACATTTCCATACTTGTATGCTGCATGCATCCGTTTCTAAACAAATTACCTGACATATTTTATAGCATTTTGAGTGCAGTACCTTTTGTTAACTGTTTAATTATTCTAATACGTTGATAGTCAATGATTCTATACATCCTTTTCTGTGTGTATTCCTCATTAGACATATCTCTACTATATTGGACCTTGCATTATTTCCTCGTACCCAGATAAGGTAGAATCTATGAGAGATCATAAAATCGTCTTGCCATAAGTTTTATGAAGGCTGAATTCTGCAATTGCAAGATAGTAAGCATTTATTATTGGGTGTATGAAACTATTTCTTCGTGGTACATCGGTAGGTTCAAATAGCTATATAATAGAAGAAGATAATATTAACACATCCCAAATGAACCACGAAACCGAAAAAACAACAGAAAATAAAAAGATTTCAGTCGCATCTGGGACTCGAACCCAAGACCTCTACCTATCCGGGGTAACCGCTTAACCAACTTAGCTAATGAGACCAGTTCATTTTACGCCATTTACACCGATATCATACTTCAAGTTGAAGAATTGTTAATATTATCCTCTATTTTTATAAATCCCATATTTTGTGGTTCATTTGGGATGTGTTAATATGATTATATTCAATGTTTAAATATTACAATGAGCTTTAAAAACTTCAATAAGTTATAAAAAATAAATTGAACTATATAATATATTTTTTATTAATGAAAAACCTTTTGTTACTTTCTTCCAATTGTTTATTTTCGACCAGACCGGTTTCACAGTATCACGGGCATCTTCAGACCTGGCATAATTATTATGAAGGAAAATTAATGAAAAAGGCGAATATTTTAGAGTGGTCAGTCGTATTTTCGAAGGTTACATTTTAGATTGTTAAAATTTTACACAAATGAACCGGTGATTTGATAATTTGTAACGGGTTTTATAAGGAAGAGAAAAAGTATAATATTATTTGTGTCATTTTCTGATTAGAGGCCAAAGAATTGTATGTGGTATTCGGAAATGTTTTTTGAATGTAATTGAAGGTCAAAAGTATAATGTCAAATACATTTATTTACATTCAATTGCTTTGCTTGACATTTTTTATTGTATGTGTAAATCTTGCCAACGTAATTACCAGTTTACTGTATTTCGTACTTTCTGTTATTCTATTTAACGTATGCTTGCTATGTTTTATTTTAAACTCGTTAACTTACTCTCCGAAGTGAGGAAATAGTTGTACAATTGCAAGTTACCTTTTGAAATCCATACTACGTGATAATTAGTTTGGTTTTGTGGTTAAACGTAATTTACTTTAATGCTAATGGGCTTTACAAATAACATACTTGGAGCAGTTGTACGCACAACCGAAAAAAACATAACGGAATATACCCATTCTGACTTTACAACCCATAACAAAACGTTCCCATAAAACAACACAATCGTATAAAATAATTTAAAACGTTCGGAACAGCGAGGTTATGAAGACCTTTTTTTTACATTAATACCGCACAAGAGTCTCAACTGCTCCCAACCATCTGGAGCCAGTGAGACTATGGCATCCCCGATTGGGGAATGTTGTGAGGCTGAAGGTATTGGGGAGGGGAAGGAGAAGGGGAAGAGGAAGATGGGGAAATACCTGGCTATTCAGATCTGGTCACCAAACATGGCTAAAGCCATTTCAAGCAACGTTTCAATTCTGAACGGCGGTCTTTCACCAGGGCGATACTGAAAGTATCTTCCACTCTGGAATGTGCGCAAATATACTATATATTATTTTTATATTCATTAATTGTGAAACAACACAAATTAATTAAATAAAATTTACTTGCGCACGCCAGGATTTGAACCCGCGATCTTCGGATTCGTAGTCGAGCATTACGCAAAAATATTATATATCTCGATATGAGGTGTGTCTGGTGGAAAATTAGCCTAGGGTGGTATACATCAACCGATTTCGAATATATATTTTTTAAATATTTTATATTATAATTTTCTTTTCTCCATCTTTTCGGTTTCATGTTTGCATTTTATGAGTTGTTAATATTATCTCCAATGATTAAAAACATATTACAGTGACGTTTATAAGCTTCAATAAGTTTTCAGATTTTTGTTTACATTAATATACATTTGAAAGAATATTCAAGTCAAAGCCTGAAGAAGGTTTTGGTGGAGTCCGTGATTTTAGAAATTCTGAATGATAATCTTCGAGGTCCAACTTTGTAAAGCCTGAAAAAAATCATTTAGACTGGCACAAAAAATTTCAAAGCCCTGGCTTGAGTTAACAAGTCTCGTTTGTCTATTAGTGGAGAATGAAACCCATAATCAGGGGAGTGTTGATTGAAGAAAAGCAATTTATTGTAATCAATAGTAGGAAAAACTTACTTTTAATGGCTCCATGGTATTTTCTTCCTTTTTATCATAAACGACGTTTGAAACAGACGCCTTGGACCGCATGTGATTAATGCAATAATTATTATCTGTTTTCAGATGAAAGATGACTCTCAAAATTAAATTCATGCTGTCAGCGTTGAGCAATTCTAAATAAAAATTATTTGTGTATTTACCCCAAATAAGAAAAGTTAAAAAATAAGAAATTCATGATGACTAGTAGTCAAGTGGTCCAAGGCGTCGGGCATCCCATCCAAGAATTGCGACTTTAATTGTCTCCTAGATAAGTCTTCCATTATTTCACAAGCAAGAATTTTTGCTTATTATGATGGTAGTAGGAATTTATCATATATTGTCAGAATATTCATAACCTGGGAATATTTGTTTTCTTTTTAGAAAAATAAATACACGTTTTTTTTAAAAAAAGAAAGACTTGACAATATTAGAGAATCTCCTACTACCAACATACTAAGCGTAAAATATTTCTTGTGGCGTGATGAAGGATTAAGCAAGCCAATGAATTGAACTCACGACGCCTGGTCAGGAACTCAACGCGATTCCAATTCAGACACTGACCGGTCATTATAATAGGTAAGTTTATCAGTAACCATAGATATCGTGAAAAATCGTAGAATTTTACATACTTACCAAACCTAACCTAACACCATTGGTTCCCAATTTACCTATAGGACTCTTGTGCGGAATAATTTGATTTTTATTAGATGTTTTTTTATGCATTTTTAAAGAAACACTATATACATTCTCATGTAGTACAATTGAACAAACTTATTACGGTATTTTTTTACTCGTTAAGTAACAGGTAGGTTGTAAAATCATTTTAATGAAATAAAAATTGTAATACACCGTTGCACTGAAATTTAACCGCAGGGGTCCATGTTTGCACAAATATGTTCGTAATCCGCTATCAAGATTTATTACTGTAACACGGAAAATACTGTAATTTTGTAATAAAGTAAACTAATAAAGTAAATGAACAATATTTCGTTAGGTATTTTACGAAAAATTACCAAAGACAAATGCAATAACTTATATAATTAGCAGTTATCATGTTGTGAATAGATGTAGCGATAAATTTAATAATTATTAATTGCGGTGTGAAATCAAAGTAGATAGGTACCAACAAATGTTATAGAGTTGGGCGTGTTAAAAAAGTTCGCTCTAGAAATTCGTTATTATAGAAATGTAACTTATAAAGAAATACAGGAAATGCCCCAAAAAATAAAAGAATTCATCATGTTTTAATTATTGTCTATGGCACCATGGTGAGATAGAAATAATGGTTATACAACCATTTACAACGAAGTAAAAAATAAATAAACGTATATGAGTAATAATTTTTTTATATTATTGTTATTAGATAATACTATTTTTTTTGGTACTCAATTTTAAACGCATTTTTTTCATAGCACCAACCAGTACCTATCAAAAACATATACATAATTGTTTACCATATAAAATTTGTTTTTCTCATGTCTTCATAAGTACTTAAATATTAAAATATAATCAAATTATCTGGTATACGTAAACGATTACTCTATACTTTTTATCTTATCTCTTTGAACAAAACTGTTATTCTATATTATTTTTTTCTATACTATTCTTCATATCTCTTTATACTTAATTATTGTACTTTTTTCTTTATATGTTATATTACCTATGTGAATACTTACATCTTCCCCTTCGATTTTTGTATATGGCACTTAATATTAACTAAACTTGTCAATTTGACTGTCCTAAAACGGGATTTGTTCCTAGTTGGGCAGTCAAAGCTTTCTTGCATTTTGTTGTTAATTAATGTGTTTAAAATAAACAATAATAATAATTATAATTTTAAATGGATAGAAATTGGAGCTGGTTGTATAGGAGACCATTGTGGTTTTTTTTTATGTTTTCTCAATTTCTGATAAAATAACATTTGGAGAGGGAAAATGGATATTAGGCATTATTAATTGTTTTTGTGTTTAATTCGTTGAACTCCATTAAAAATTTAAAAAATTTACTGTAAATCAAATTTAATAATGTTATTACTAAGTTCTGCAAGTATTTTTAGTTGTTATTATTGTGACAGCTGTTTCGGCGTTTAAGGCCATTGATTACTTTCTAACTAAATCGGATTTACCGATAATAAATCATTACCCATCCAAATTTTATAGGAGTGGGGGTAAATTAAATCATATAAATAAGACGTCACAATGTGGTTTAACCACAGTTTTAAAATGGCCTTAAACGCCGAAACAGCTGTCACAATAATGACTAAAAATACAATTTTATAATAACATTATTAAATTTGATTTACATTATATTAAAAAGAAAGGATATTAGGAAAAAATTACACACTTCGTAGGTAGCTAACTCAGGAAATACTACGAATGATTTATCTGTAAATTCTATACGGGTAATACGAAAATATGTAAGGTTTCAAAACACAATAATCGTCGAACTGTAAACTTTTAAATTTTATATTACTCGCGCGATCACAATATATACCCACAATGAAAAATCAATTTGGACATTTTTCATGATTTTTTACTAACGTACAAAACAAATTTATAAAATTTTCTTAGCGTGATATAAATTACTTATTTTTTCTTTAAACTTCTATTCTTAGTCAATTATATTTCTTGATTTCATAACTTCTCTATACTTCTCCACATCATCTCTCTACACGCTATATATTTTTTTCATTAATATTAGTCAAATGCATTCATTAGTTAAGAAGCGTTCTCACCCCAAATAAAAATGAATAAGCTATTGTATGGACGTAGTAACAGGTACTTTGACAGTGTAAATTTTAATATTTGCCATCCTTATCATTTGCAATTAAATGTACTGTGTCTGTCTAAATAAATAAATAAATATGAAAAACACACTGGAATTTTGGGTAAAATATTCAAAATTGCATTCACTGGAAAGCAAACTGCATCTGTTTTCAAACATTTGGGATATATTTCAAAGAGTTTAAAGATTACGGTTTGAGGATTTTTGTCTTTTGAAATTTTATACATTTTCCTAACTAAATGTATAGAATTTACAGATAAATCATTTATGGTATTCCTTGAATTAGGTAACCTGCAAAGTGATGTTGTATGCTATTTTTTAGAGCTGACCCTTAAAGAGCGCACGTTTGAAGGTGTTTGTGCATACCGAGTTGGTTCGAACTAGTAACACCGCCCGTAGTACCCCCCCACCCTGCAGTAGTCTTATGATACTGTACACCACTGCAGACGCAAGAATCTCTTTATGATGATTCTATTGTACTATTCTTTACTTGAACATACTAACGTATTTATTTATTGAAAACATAAGTCTTGTAGTGAAGTCATGGTTTTAAATAAATACAGTTAAGTCATAAGGCAAAATGTAACGAAAGTTCATACAAATGTATTGATGTTAGTGTTATTTCGGTCAGATACGCAGTACCTATTATGTAGATTGTGGTATTTTAGCAAACGGATGTCTTACTTTGAATACTCGGTGTAACCTTTAAGCGACCAGCTCAGGCACGAGGTTTCCATTGAAACCACAGCTAAGTTTGCCTTAGAGCTCTAAAACGTTTATTGTCTAAGATAGTACCCAACTGAAAACAATGTACAAATTGCAAGTGCACCATAGTCCTTGACACAGGCTCGCAAAATACGCAAAAAACCCTGCACTCATGAAATTCGATTTATATATTCCCATTTCTTAATGAATGAGTTGCGTTCATCGGGACATTAACAACAGACGAAAGTGGTGGATTTGTACTGCGGGTATTCCAATGGAAAGCACCCACTCTGAATAAAGATACATTTGATATCTTCAGCACGTGTGCACAGCCGTGAGACACGCCCGATATATGATTGACATTTTCCGCTTGAAAACGGTATTTTTTTAGTTTAATAAATGAATTAAATAATTTGGTTTGTATTCACCACTTTATTAATATAAATATTTTTACATGTTTCGAAAACGGTGCTTTCTTAGTCTTACTTCTGATGAAGAACTATATTAAATAATTAAAAATATACTTTGTTTACACTACTTTTATAAAAATAAATAAATATCTATACATATTTCGGCAGCAATGCTGTCTTCCTGGGAAATATATGAATACTATATATAAATTCATGGGGATGACATGGCATTGCTGTCGAAACATGTAGAGGTATTTATTTATTTTTATAAAAGTGGTGTAGTTACCAATCATTTGAAGAAATTATACAAAGTATATTATATAATTTATTTATTAATAATGACGCCACAAAGTGAAAACCAATCGTTTGAATAAGTTCTTAAGTTTTTTCGTTATCCTCACAGGCTCGTCCTGCCTTTCTCCTACAACAACGTGTATTTCTTCAACATCAAAATTAATTTCTTTCTGATTATTCCCTTCACTCACCATCCCCAAATATGTAGGTGAAACCTCACTGCAGTACTTCGTGCAAGAGTACTTAGAATCACAGTACTTTACGTCTCTACATAACATCAAACGTTAAAGGAACGTTAATATTATCTAGGTTTCTAGTTTCTGGGCTATCCGAATCTAGCATAAGAATTAGCATCGCAATGCAAACAATAGATAGAAACTGAATTCAAAATATTTTCATTTGGGCAAGGTTCATCAACGTGTAGGAAGAGAAATTTCAAAGGGTCGACGGTTCAAGAATAGTCGCCTAAAATTGCTACATTGTTAAGAAAAAAACTTTGTGAATAAACGATTGAATTTGGTTATAGCTTTGTCTAATAAATGGTAAAGAATCCCATTGATGTATTGGCATATATATATATTGTTATGATACTGTACTTTGTGAAGAACCATCAGTGAACCTAAGAAAGAAAAAAAGTTACTTGTGAATGACACTAATAAAATCTTTTAAAGCGAAGAGTTTGCAAAACCCGTAGACATGACTTCTGTGTTCATCTGCATTGTAAGGTCCAAACTTGAGTACGCTTCTCCTGTTAGTGCCCCATACCAGAAAAAATTGTAGATATTTAAGATAAAAATCAAAAAAAAATTCTCGATATCCATATACGAGAATGCCCGAAATTTATGCACCATGAATATTTTCTTTCCGTGACGCGCTACCAAAGTCTCGACTCCAGGAGTGGGGCCCTTGCAGTAACGGTGTATAAAATTATATATAATTTGGTAGACAGTTCATACCTCCTGGAATGCCATAATCTGTTTGTGTCAAACAACTACTCTCAGGGGCGGCACCACGATCTGATATGCATTCCACATAGTAAACAGACGTGTTAGCTCAATACATCATAACAAGGGGTATGGTGCTGTTAAATAACATCTCTCTTGATATTTTCAAAACAAAACTTGAAGGTATCAATAGACATCCAAAAAATGTATTTTATTTCTCGTCAATGGTTCTTGTTTATGTTAAATGGGTTCAGTATTTTATACTCAGTAAAAATAAAAATAAACAAGAAAAATATATACATTTAAAAAAAAAAACACTTCGATATGTACTTCATTATAAGTAATCAGATAGATACATGTTTGTAAAATTGTACTATTTTATCATTCAACTTAATGGAGCTCTCGACATTTTAAAGATAGATAATTCTACCGTGATATCAAAATAAATTTGAATAATTGATTTTGACTTGATTTACCAATATAGGTGCAAGATAAAAAAAATCACACACGCTTCATTTTCATCGTAGAAAAAAATATGCCAATGATTAGGTTTATCAGAATTTTCTTGAAACTCCAAATTCAAAACAATTTGATATGTGTGCTAGCCAATTATAGCTAATCAAGTTCGTCACTTAATTCTCATGTAAAAAAATATGTACAAATTTTATTACAAACTACTTACTCAAATTAACAATGCACGCAATGAATCCTCAAAATATTACACAAAAATCTTGCGCAAAATCACAAAGGCACGCCTTTTAATAAAATTAAAAGTTACTTAAAAAACATTGTATCGTATTATATTCTTACTAATTATCTAAACACAAATATTAATACGGTATTAGAAATAAGAATAAATTACATCAACGATATAGTCGATGAACTAATTTCGTCAACATTTTGCGGCCGTCGATCTTTTCGTTTTGTCGATTACGAATTCCAAACACTACTGACTAGTTACGAGAATAGAAACCTTCCGGTTGACCATTTCCGGGTATTGGAGTAAATAGGTTTTATAATAATTGTATAGTGCAAGGCTCTGGCACGCTGCGGAATGTTACTACTTGTAACTTAAAGATTTGCGTTCGATTTTAAATAAACTGAAATGATCTTATTTGTAAGTGTAACACAGATGTTTATAACTAACTAAATAACCATCACGCCGTTTCTCCGCATGGGTAAGCAAAGAGGATCTTGGCATACACTAATAATAATTGCTTCATTCATAGTCATACATCGTTCCATACATTCTCTTCTGTTATTCCGACTTCTGAAATGGGCCGACTCAAATATTTGATTCACTTTATTGTGCCATGTTTTCCTCGGGCGTCCTGGGCTTCTTCTTCCATTCACATTCGCGTCATATATTCTCCTTATACAGCTTTCTTCGTTCATTCGCTCTACGTACCTAAATAATCAAAGCGACCTTTTCTTAATCTTGCTCATTACGTATACATCAGCCTTGCATTCTTTACGAATCTCGAAATTTTTCGCCACACATTCGCCTCGGAGATCTCATTTCTACCAGATTCAGTTAACTTTCATCCTACCTCTGCCAGTTCCATGCCTCACTGCCATACGTCAGGGTTGGTATCAGCTCTTCAATATTTATTTGTTTGTAATATCAATAATATTTTCAGAATACAAAAAAACTTTATTCAATGGAATTAAATAATCACTGCAAACTAACCATATGTATGAAGACAGGATGGAATAGATCATAGCTTTATCCTAAAACACATTCCTTGCTTCTAACATTTTCACAAATATTCTATCATTTTACCGTCAAGAAGCGATACGTTAAGATGAGGTTTTTTGTTGATTTGATGATATGTCATATCTTCCTAGGTCGTCCCTGAATTATTTTCTTTATACTTTCTTATAACATTTTTTTCGTTATTTTTATCTACATGTCTTAAACATTAAACGTTTCTAATACTTTCTTCTTTTTGTTAATTAAGTTAGCGTTGGTCTTAGATCGTATTAAATTACATACGACTCAAGGAACGCCCCATTCTCTACCACACGCAGTTTCCTGCCGTTATTTCTCTGCCAGTTCCAAATCGAACTACGAGGATGTCTGTAGATAAATGGAGAAACTCCTCCGTCTCCCACCAGGCGTCGTGGTTTCAATCATCTGCTAGCTAAGTCCCCCGTCAATTGACTGGTCAATGGCTGAGTTGGCATCTCGTTCGGTTGAGATCCTTTGCTGAGGCGAATTAGGTTTTAACCAGTGGGTTTTCAGTGGCTTCTATAATTTCAACTTCAAGGTTTGACTAGATTATTTCAGTAACTTCCGTGGCCATATTTTTAAAACATTACTCAGTTATTTTTCTGATAATGTTTTGCTGGACAATAAAGATATTAATTTATTTCATTTATTCGATAGGTGGGAGTTCAATTCCTCGGCTGGCTATGTCCTCCATTATGACACAAGCATTCCGCTTAGTGTGATGTTAGTAGGAAATTTTCAAATATTGTCAGGTGACTCGTAATCCGGTAATCTTTGCTTCTCTTTTTTAAAATTGATAAGTATTGAAACATTATCTTTTCTCGCCTCTTTCAACAACTTTCTTATAGCGAATGTTGCATTAAATCATTAATTGTTTTTTGTGTTTAATTCGTAGAACTCCATTTAATTTTTTTTGAAACTTAATGTAATTCAAATTTAATGAGTGTTATTATTAACTTCTACAAGAATTTTAGTTTTGGTTCTATAATAATAAGTAAAAAACATAAACTTAATAATAGTGGCACATATTAATTAAAATGTGGCTTCGCCTACTGCAACGCTACCTATATCAAGCAGATGGAAAAGGCTTTCTCAACTAGTTTCAAAAAACGTTTATAACAATAAAAGCAGTTTTTTCAATATTCGCAGAATATCTCTTTGCGAATAATCACGTCCCGCTTGACAAAAAGGAGCCTAAACCCTTGCTCATAGAAAGAAAGTGTCTTAGATTGAATTTACTTGAAATTAATAAACGAACGAATGATCCTAATATATTAATTAATAAAGTAAGGAAAATTATTTACTTACCACCTCTCAGTATGTTCGCACAACCGAAACAATATTACACATTAAAATAAATCAATTGAGAAAACGTTCTCATTTTAATCCGGGGAAAACAAATTACAAATCTAAAAACCCCACAGAATAAAGAATTTTTGTAACTAAATCGGTTTTACCGGTAATAAATAATGATTTTAAACAACGTCCAAATTAAAATTGGATCTGAGTAAATAAAACCATATAAGTAAGTCGTCGCAATGTGGATTAACCGCAGTTTTAAAATGGCTTGAAACGCCGAAACAGCTGTCACAATAATAAAAACTAAAAATACTCGCAGAACTTAATAATAAAATTATTAAATTTGATTTACGTTAATTTAAAAAAAAAATTATTAAATCCTTCATAAATTCAATTACCTACATTCACCCTTCTTTCAATATCCTTATCAGCTCTCATATCATCTAATTACCACTTAAGTAAGTAAATAACGTTAATTACTGCATATTGTTAGAAATTCGATCAATTATTTAACGGTTGTAATCATAACGCAACCGTTTTCACTAATATTATTAATAATTGTAGTTCGCAATTTCGGTACTACTTTGCTGAACAGATTGTAATCTCTTAACCAGGTAGCTGTTAGAAAAAAAACCTCTTCCCACCATCATTATTATTACAGCAGCTTTGTCTGATTGTCTTAACAATTTCGCTTGATTTTCACGCGCGAGATAAACGCGTTTACCTTTATAAAAAATGCTTCCCTACTCGGAACTCGTAATTAATTGTATTTATGAGCGGGAGAAAATAAGAACTTATTTGAATTGTGTGAAAAAATTACTTAAGTAATATTTTTTGTTGGGTCGGATTTAAATCAATTTTCGATTCAGACATTTCAAAACTTTTGCTATGGAACATTGACTATTTTTTTACTGTTTCAATGTATATTTCAAAGTTCTATAGCGCATGATGAAAATAATATAATAATATTAAATGGTTGTTTTGATCTCTAACTAGCAAACAGAAACAGGTATGCATTTTGCACGACGTCGGAGCTCGCCGTTCAAGAGTTTAGATAATAAAAAATAAAAAATATAAATATATTCATAATTTTTCCAATTCTAAACATGTGTTTCCACACCCTATCAATTATTAATTTCCTATACCTCTGTTATATTTCCTTACTCACTCATCCAATTATAATTATGAAATCAAGTATTAAGTCAATTTTCCACTAATAGTGGCTTTATCTTGTTTAAATCATTATCGGATTGTCGTAATGACTTCATTATGTCCCCATTACGCTGTTGTATTTACTATTTATTTGTAATAATATGTATTAACGTTGTCTCCTTCTAATATGCAATACTTTTCGATTGTTGTCTCCCTCTAATATTTTTTTTTGTTTTCTCTCTTTTTTGTAATATATCTATCTCACTCTATTATTTTCAGCACATATATGTATATACGATAACTCTGTAATTATCTTTAGTTATTATATTCGACCTGACGAAACTCGATCTAAGCGAAACCGGTTGGCGTAAAAATACAATATATCGGTGGTTTATAACATATTGTTTGTTTTATTTTAAATTATTAATGGTTAACTTTTTCTATAGCGGCGTTTGGTGAATAAAATCACTTCAAGGGCGCTTTATATTTTGTTAAAGTTTGTAGACCCCTTTTAAAAATACATGTCTCACCTAAGACCAAATGAAAGATCATTCCAAAAATGTATATCCAGCGCATTAATGATTCCTCCCATGTTATTGGAGATATTATTAAAACCTAGTATTTATTTTATAAATGTTGCTCGATTTGAGGAAAGGAAAATATATTTTATGATGGGTGGTATAGTATAGCGATTTGATTAGAATTTATCTTCCTAAATGTAATTCGTCCCTGGATAAGAAACGAATTGAATTGGGAGGCTTCGAATAATGATAATAAAATAAGATACGTGTATAGGGATACGTGCGCATCACATGAGTGGTACTCGCAAGTATATGGAATTTAAGGCTATGAAAGTCTGAAAAGTTGTTGTGCATCTCAGTTCCGGGGGGAGTTTATTCCAAGCCTTGGACTTTGATACTCCAAAAGCACGATCTCCAAACTTAGTATTCGGCTTTCGCTTGGGTTCTATCAGCCTTCCGATAGCCGATGATGATGCTTATCTAAAATCTAATCTACTGTACCAGTCAAACGAGAAAATTGCTTCTCTATGACGTCACGCCCGATATGCCATAGATTTGGACGTGCCGTAAATACTGGTATTTAAGTACGAAGGTATTGATAAAAAATAAAATAAAATAATGGACTAGAATTCCTTCGTGACACAATTGCAATGAATGTCTTATCAAATAAAGCATAAAATCACTCGTTGAAACTTATTTAAAAATCATACCAACCGAGTTCATTGATCGAAAAATCCCTTTATCCCTTTATCAGCGGGAATCAGCAACCGGAATTTTCATCCCCCCAATTATTATTTTATACTAGTGTGATTCAATGATAACAATCATAACATAACAGTATATAATATTTGGTTCCATTGTTTCGTGCTTTTTCTGCATTATTAGGTATATTTTTTTTCTGTTCCGCGTAATTATAAATGCATTAGAACTTGCAGTGAACATCTTTCCCTTTGCATTTGAAAATTGAGTGAACTCAGAGCTGTCAGTGTCGAGAATTTACTCGTTTAAAATTTAGTATAAACGTATAGAATTTAAATTCCTCTAAAAATTATTTACGATATTAACAATGTTTTGTTATCTTTTTATTTTTATATAACAAATAAAAAAATGATATCGTCGCTGGTATTTCCCGTGCTAATGAAATATATATAATACAAAATATGAAATATATATAAATTGATGTGATTACTGAAAAAATAAATACTTGTAATGTGGGATGTTTTAAGTGCAGTTGAGTGGTTTCGTTGTTAGTCTGTATTTGGTGTTAATATATTTTCTATTTCATATCTCCCTATGTAACGTATCCAGCCCTTTATTTGTTGTTTAAATTTATTATTGTTGTTGTGATTTTTCAAAGAAAGTGGGATTTTGTTTTAGAGTTTAGAATCATAGCATAAGAAGATTTTTTGTCCAAATCTCCTGTTTGTGGTTGGATGTGTTTTGGACTCTGAGATCTAGTGTTTATAATATATGTGTTGTTATTTCTTGTTTTTTTTTATTTATGAATATAAAGTAGTATTGTTTTAGAGTATAATTATTTTATAATTTCTTCAAACGATTGTTATTCACTTTGTAACAACATTATGTTTATTTTTAGAAACTTTCAGTTAAAGAATAATAATAATATTGAGCATAACATCATCATAATATCCGTATTGATAATTGGTTTGCTCATGAATACTCTAATTTCTTTCAATAATAATAGTTTTTTTTATATTGAACAATAATTATGGAGCTTTAAATCGCAAAATTAAATTTAAATTTCGCCAAAGCTAAGAAGTTGCATATTTAAAATACAAAACAAATCGAAAAAAAAATGTCCATACTAATCCAGAAACAGAATGCGCCCGTAACGTCAGATGTTCCAAATTCAATGGTACCAACACAATAAGGCGTATTGATGAGATGATTTTTTATTCTCTTTTAAATAACGATTTTTAATTTCTACGTATAAGTATATACTCGTATATTAATATTTATATATTCAGAATCGGCATTTGCTGATCTATCTGAATATCAATTTTAAAGCCTCTATATTTTTCACTGGAGTTCCTTATTATCGATGCCATAGTCTCACTGGCTCTATATAGTCAGAAGTAGTTTGGACTCTTGTGTGGTATTCATATTTTAAAGAATCTGCCTGGTACTTTTAAAAAAACTCATTTCAGGATACACGTTTTTACGGTTGTGAACCCCTGATCATCGCTCTGGTACCCAAGTCTGCAATTTAATCATTGTACTCCATGGAATTAAAAAAAAGTTTTTTTTGATCACAACCTAATACATCACTCGGAGTATGCAGTGGTACTACAATAGGCAGTTTTTTCTTTGTGAAAATGACCTTATTTTACGGAACTGTTTTCCCTTCTAGCAGCAGGTGTAAGCAGGTATTGTGATGAAGTGTGAACATATTTTTACGTGGGTGAAGTTCAATAAACGCTTAATTACCTAATGACAATAAGATGACATGAAAACCTATAAAACACACTAGGTATTTTACGTTTTTTTTTCAAATTAAGTGAACATACATACGCTTTATTTAAAAATAAAATAAAATTCCGAGCAAGCCGGGTACACATCAGCTAGTATTAAAATAAAATAATCTTAAATTAAATAAAACAATCTAACTTTGTTTTAAACACTTTTATTTTTCACGTCGGCCGGTTTCGGAACAACTGTTTCATCATCAGGGCAAAATATATACTAAACAATATTAAAATATTATAAGAGAAAATAAATAATAAATGTCACAGTGGGGGGTGAGGGCGTGACTAGGGATTACTAAAGCGTGGGGGAAGAGATGGAGATTGAGGGAGGGGTGAAAGGAAACATATTTAAAATGTGGCTGTAAGAGAGGTTTTTTTATTGTTAATAATAGACTGATTGTTATTAAGGGCTTTTTTAATTTCCTAGGCTTATAAGTTACCTTTACTATTAATGTGAAAAATATTGATTCCCTATTTTTATCAAACTATGATTGCTTTAATAATATGATTAGCGAATTTGTAAAAAATATCATTTATAAGACATCTTTCATGTTCTTTCATTCTAATGTCGAAATTACAGGTTGTTTTTATGATAATAATCAGTAGTCACGCCTTTACCCCCACTGTGACACCTATTATGTATGTTCTGCCATAATGTTGTAATACTGAAAAGTATATATTTGTTCGGAAAGCGGTCGGCGTGAAAAATAAGAGTAGTAAAAACAAGGTTTGTTTCTTTTATTTAATTATAATGGATAACCACAAAGTGATAGTATAAAATTATATATTTTTAATCATTGGAGATAATATTAAAACAACTCCCAAATCAAAACATGAAAACGAAAAGACATAGAAAAGAAAATGATAACGGGAGTAGCTAGGATTCGAATCCAGGACCTCGTAGTCTATCCAGGACTTGCGCTCTGTGCCAACTGAGCTACTGCTACCACAATCGATCCTGTCATTTCAATTGGTGTCATACTTCATCTTTTTTATATGAATACCGCACAAGAGTCCCAACTACTCCCAACCGTCTGGAGCGAGTGAGACTATAGCATCCCCATTTGGGGAATGTTGTGAGGTTGAAGGTATTGGGAAGGGGAAGGAGAAGGGTAAGAAGAATGTAAGAAATACCTGGCTATTGATCTGGTGAACAAACACGGCTAAAAGCCATTTCAACAACGTTTCAATTCTGAAAAGTGGTCTTTCACCACGGCGATACTGAGAGTATCTTCCACTCTGGAACGTGCTCAAATATACTATATATTATTTTAAAATAAATTAATTGTGAACAAATTAATTACATAAAATTTACTTGCGCACGCCTCCATTTGAACCCGCGACCTTCGGATTCGTAGTCGAGAGCCTTACCCCTCGACCATGGAGGCCGCCATCTTCTAAGAACTATCAATATCATCATCAATTTTTTTTTTATGAGGGTACATCTTTAAATAATTAACAAAGTAAATACATATGTATTTATTATATGCACTAAAAAAAAACATTTTTCACTATTGTTACACATAATAAATTATTTCTTATTTTTTTTTTAATAAATGATGATATTAAAATATTTAATTGTTTTATGAAAATAGAAATATTTTTCAGATTTGTGCAATGATAAAAATTGATATTTTTTTCGCGGAGATTGAAATAATGGCAACCGGAAATTTTGACCGAGACTTTATGTACATTGATAGAAACTAGAATGAAATCATTATTTAACAAGGATCTTGATTTGCGTCATTTCTTTGCTATCTCTGCTGATTTAAAAAGATTTTCGTTAAAGATGCCACAATTTCCACGACAGATCTACATCTTTCCAGATCATAATCTCGGTCGTGGGTGTAATAAATAAATAAAATTATAATAAAAAATTGATTTCGCAATAAAACAAATCTTTCAAACCGTGCAATACTATATAAAAAAAACTTGATAACACGTTCACATAACGTCACCCACAACACAACCTCTGGGCTGGAGCTCCAAAATACTTAATAAACATGCTTGATTCTGTGCAAAGAAGGGCGGTTCGTCTGATTGATAATCCGTTGTTAACTGCCATCCCTGATGCACAGACGCAATGTAGGTATGCTGAGTCTGTTCTATAGATATTTCAATGAAGACTGCTCGAAGGAGCTAGCAGCGTTGATACCCTCCGTGCCGGTACACGTGCGTTAAACTCTATGGACACGGGCGGAACATCCGTTTACGGTTGATGTCGGCTTCATGAGAACGGGTCGTTTCGCTGACTCGTTTTTGTGCAAATTGGATCCTACCTGAAACAAACTACCGGCATCTCTTTCAACATTTAATTCGGGCCTCTTCAAAGTCCGCATTAACAAATCCCTTCATACGCCCCCACCTCCTTAACCCGCCTCACAACGTTTCCCAACCGGGTTGCGATATAGTTACCCTATACGTGTTCTGTACATACAGGGGTGCTCTTGTGAGGTGTACATAAAAAAAACAGTCCTATCTCTAATTCAGCAAATTTCTAGGAGTAAAAAATTATTTTTTTTTACAGTTTTTTAATCATTATATTACATATTTCGCTAATGGGGTTAAAAATATATTAAAACTAAATAATACAAAAAAAAAATCTCACTCTTTTCTTTACCCCATTAGCGAAACATGTAATAAAAAATACGAGAATCCAGTAAAAACGCTTTTTTGGCTCTCCTGGAAATTTGCTAAATAGTATATGTGATACTACGCCTATTTATGTGTTGGACAACAATAGTAGTCATCTAAATGAAATGATCTTCAATGACTACAATAATGTTCTTGGAAATAATCCAGCTACGTTCAACGTTTCCTTATGTGCGATGATTTGAAATGTTAATTGATGCGACTTTCACTTAACCATGCCTTTATTTAAAATTAAATTGGTTTGCCAATTCCCTTTGTCAATAAAATTCAAAACTCTGCGACGAGCAATCTAATTGAATATTTAACTATATTGCTAACTATGGTCGCATGGATATCATTATTGCAAGATGTAAAAAATAAGGTGAAACGATTTAGCAACTTCTGGCAGTTCAGTTGCGGGAGGGGGAAAAATAATACGAAAATATTCTATTCCCATTGTAATATTGAATAAGTATCGGTAAACAAATTAATTGTGTTTTTTTTCTTTATACATAAAATAAACGTGGTTTACTATTACCTCATTCCGGAGTCGAATATAATCTCAGTGTCGCTTTAGTGAGGTACCACCATTCCTATTCAAAACGCTTCTTGAAGTGGTTTTATCTGAAGACTGATATAAATATTATCAGTTTTCGATTTCCTAGTATCAACACTAAGTGAGTTGATCATTTTGGGAGTTATTTTTTTTTATTTTTTTACATAAGTAAAAAAAATGACCTTACCGTGGTACCCCATTCAAAGGTCACATTGTACATTGTTTCGTGTATGAATTATGAATTATAGTAATAACATTATTAACCCCTCTAGCCTTTTTGGGAGATGTTTCTCCCAGAAAACGAATGGCCGTAGAGTTTTTTGGGGAGATATTTCTCCCAGCCCGAAACGGACTCATAAAAGTCACGTTACCTCATTTTTTAATATAGTTATACATATGATTTAAACTGTGTTAGAAAGAGAAAAAACGTGCTTTTTATTGACATTTTACAAGTTTACCGTGCACATTTATGAATAATTATCATATTATCAAAAAGACTAGAGGGGTAATAGCTGTGCTTAGTGACCAGATCTTAATAACCACGTACTTAACCCAACCTGTCTCTTCCCCTTCCCCTCACCACTGACACAAGCCTCACAACATTCACCAAATTAGGGATGTCATAACCTCACTGACAATTTTTACTGACCAGTGTTGCAAGCAATAAAAAATGCACGAATTGTTACAATATTTAAACAGTTCAATTTATTTGAATCACCGAGATTACCTACACTTATTAAAAAAATGACTTTCAAATGCAATTGAGATAACCACAAAAGACACAATAAATAATATAGTAAAAACTCTAAAGAGCATTATTGCAGCATACAAAATTTCAATCCAATCTGTCCAAATCTATTATCATGTCTTCAATCTAAATCTATTCGTATTATCTTGTTATTAACAGAAGCTGCTGCGACCGGACCAGTTTATATTCCAACCTCCATTATAGCCGCCGCAAATCTAGATTTTCGTAACAGTAAAAAGCATTACCTAACAATGTCCGTCAAATGGTTCGTTTATAATGACGCGAACACTACTTAGAAAGTAAAACACTTTGCCCACAAATAATGGTAATTACACATGACAGTCACAAAACCAAATCTGAAATTGTTTTCGAAATAACAGTCCCATTATATTAGGAGGCACCAAATTTAAAAGTGTGATTTAAATGTAGATCTATGACTGCGATTCTTTAATATGACCTAGGGAGAACAGCGGTAACCTCTCTTAAGAGTCTGCTAATAAATCCGGTGACCTCATGAAAGGTCATGGGTCCACTGAAAGATCCGGTTTCTTACTAAGCTCTTACTACCTAATAGTCACTATAGCTCTAGAAAGGTCGTTGGTTAAAGTAACAATAATATTAAGTTTTGTATTCCAGGATGTAGGGAGGTTGGTGCAATTCCACACGTTCCAAATGATTATACATGGTTGCGCTGGTTACGGTTCAACTTGAATGACCTAATAGTTGATTTACACAATAATGTGCATCCTTATATAAACCTACCCAATTGAAATCCATACCTAGTTCATTACGCATTAATTTCGCACTCGCAACCGCTGCAATATTTCGTATTGTGTTGGACACCGCCGTGGTATTATGTATTGTGTGATCCCGCTGCAGATGAATATCGTCTATGTTTTATGTTTATTTTATTTATTTATTTAGTAACGCCCCAAAAGGCTTTTTACGTATTTTAACATTAAAATGATTATGTGTACAGAAAGAAGAAAAAAAAGTTTACAAAAGAATAACACGATAAATAGTTGGTATACAACATAAGTGTAACATATTTATAATATATATGTATGTATAATAATGTATTAGTGCATGACATAGAAAAGTTATAAAGGGAAAGGTTTTCAAATTGTAGATACTACTCTTTTTTTTAAATAAAAATAGTAATAGCCTGATCTACATGATACATAATACACAAGTGCGTAATATATAATATGAGTGCATGACATTGCGAAAAAAAAGCAATTTGTTTTTTTTATTTAGGATGATGAAATTGTATAATACATAATAAAGTATATGATACATAGAAAGAAAAAAGAGGAACAAGTTTTTAGATTGTAGATAAGTACAAAGATAATATATATAAGAAATTAATAATTATTGTTGAACTATTATTGATTATTTATGTGCTCAGGTGCATCGACAGCCAAAGAAGAGGCTTGTGGAGAAATAAGGATCAGGGGAAAGCCTTTGGATCCCATCTTGACTCTTCTTATTTTACCCCTGCATATTTGAGCAAGTCTAACTAGCTAACTAACTAACTAACCATCATGCCGTTTCCCCGCAGGGGTAGGCAGAGAGGACAGACCGCCAAACAACTCGATCTTGGCATACACTTCTTGCTTCATTCACATTCATACAACGCCTCATACATTCTCTTCTGTTATTCCGACTTCTGACATGGCCCGACTCGAGTATTTGATTCACTTGATCGTGCCATGTCTTCCTCGGGTGTCCCGGGCTTCTTATTCCATTCACATTCGCGTCATATATTCTCCTTATTTGAGCAAGTCGATTATAATTATTTTTAATTGTTAGAACGAAATTTTATGAACCAGCGCACCCAATACATGTTATTTGTTAGAAGAAAATCAAATAAAATTAAAAATAAAATACGATAAAATAGTGTTAATGCAATACAAAAGTAGCGTAAAATATATTATATACAAATGAAATAAAAATACGGTAATAAAATAAAAAGTTATATCGTCGTCCTGAGTGAGCTCACTCGGGAATGGCGCTTGACCACCGTGTTATCGGAGGCCATTACATCTTGTCTCCTGTGACCTGGTGTCTCATCAGACCGGCGAATCCATTCATTCATTGCTACGTGAACATTGCCGATGCACCGCTGTATTTCCTATTTAACAGTTATTTACTTTATTACGACAGGTTATTTACGACAGTAAATTAACTTTTCACCAACATATCAACGATTTAGTAAGCAAAGCATACTAGCTTCTAGGCTTCGTTATTGTAAATTCATATTTATTTCAACACGCAAACACTTAGGTTATTATATAACACACTAGTGGTAAGTGTATTGTTATGAAGCGACTCCCTAACAACTAAGGTTGACAAACTGCGATCCGGAATTAACCATAAATAAACATTAGTTGTCTATGATAAGTATTTCTCCGCCCCATTTGGTAAGGGCAGGGAGGGGGAAAGCGACCACAAGGGAGGGGTGGAGAAGACAGGGAGACCATTCTTGTGTGGAGATCCGACCTGTGCACTGCTTCGAGCTGTCCGCTGCCTACCTGCTTCCATCAAGGGTTCCGTTCCAATTTACTTAGTTATTCATTTGCCTTTTGCTTTTAGATAAAACTGAAATCATTTAAACTCATTCAAATTCATTCTATCTTTTAATAACCTGCAGTCGTTCACAGAAAGGTTAAAGCTTTTCCTAGAGCCTTTAAATTCCGCTATAAAATATACGCCTGCCTACCAGGTATTTATATAGCAAAAGAGAGTTGTTTTTATTTTGAATTCCCTATTCCTGTTTATATGTATCTATTTATCTATCTATCTATCTATTTATATGTATTTGTTTTTATTAGTGATAACTAAGCGGTAATTTCGAGAATCGCCCATCAACGAACTGACAACACGACTAAAAGACGGGTGTATTACATTCTCGTATACATCCCTCTACCCTGAGAAGAGCTAGTCGAGGGATATTTTATATATTAGATCTATTGGTGAACTTTACTAAGATTGCCAATACAAATGTGCTTACGTAACGGAACGAGGTTCTGTGTACTGTGACAGTATTGGAGTCGAATTCTATCATTTGGGACCCGCACGAACTAACTTACATTTTGTGCATTAAAAGAGTTCACAATAAGTTTTTAGGCTTCTTGTTTTTATGTCTCTACAGACGATACCCATGGCTATACCCATCTATCTGTATTTTGCGGATGACCAATTTATTACCACTCCTTAGAGACACGTAGAGGCATTGCTCTACTCGAATATATTTTCTTTTACTTAACGGTAACATATGTAACAGTGAGATTCTGGTTCAAATAAATTCTTTGTACCAGAATCTTACTCCCAAGGACGTCATCACCACCTCATGTACAGTCGAGCGAACCGCACAAACTTGTTTGTGAACACAGCTGTGGGGAGAGCTACGTACATCCTAAATACGGTGGATTAAAAATCGGTTTGTTTTTATGTCTTATATATAATTTACAATAAAGTTTTTGGTATATACAGTGTATAAATAATAAAATTATAATTAATTAAATTTAAAATCTGTAGTGGTATAAATATTTATATGATTTTATTAAATTACTTAACATCCAAAGATAATTCAAAAGGCTTTACTATCTTGGTTTTTGTGCCGTTTCATAGAGTTGTTATGATATGTTATGATATGCATATCTGTTATTACTTCCATTGCATCGTTTCTAATAACTAAATCCCTTACATTCCCGATAGTCTGGAAATAACTTCTTACTTACTTCGTATGGTCATACAGGTCTTTAGCGTCCTTTCCAACAATCTAATTATTTTTTCTCCAAGCAATCCGTCTCTTCTAACTTCTACACTCCGACCAGAATATCTATGAATTGTTGTCTTGGCATGCCTAAAGACTTGCTACCATATGGCATGGTTCCATACACAGTGTTAATGTATATTTCTTTTTCTGCTCGGCAAACACAACTCATGTTTACTAGTCATCTAACTTTCACATTGCTAGTCTTGAAGGGTTAATGGGAAAAGGAATATATTTCTCGGTAGCTCCTGTCTCATCAATTTTCTGTTGTATTTTCTTGTCTGTGGCCTAGAATAATCCTAAATACTCGAATTTTAAAATATACGCAGTTGCTAATTTAAAATCGTTGTCAATGACTTTGCATAAAATTGGACTATTTTACTGGTTTGACAACGGTAATCCTCCGGTTAGAGCAACCATTAATCAAATAATTAATACGCATGTCAGAGGTACAATTATGTAGTTACGCATTATATGGCGGTCGATCTTATACTGATGTAGGAACTGTAAGAACCGTATCTCTTTTGTCGGTAGTGAGTTTTATCACTTTTTAAGTCATCAATATATGTATATATAAATTGATTACGAAAAGATTCCCATAAATTCACCTACAAAATTGATTGACATTAGATGTAGGGCATGAATAGGTACCATCTAAACCTTTACGGAAGCCTTAATTAGTTTTATGTGGCGGCTAATCGCGTGCATTCATAAATATTATTATTTGGTATGATATTGAAAACGTAATCGTATGCAAATACATTTTGTGTTTCGAAAATAACATCAATAACTTTCAATTAATCTCCTTTAATAGAACCAATCTTCCCCACAAGCCCTTCATTGATATGCTTGGCGAAACCTTAAGTGACCAGCTCAGGTATGGGGGCTCCGTCGAAGCCAGAGTAAAGTTAGCCTCTCAGAAGCTGGGCGTATTGTGCAGAGCCCGCTGGTACTTTAATAGTACACAATTGCTGACCTTGTAAAAATCGCAAGTGCGCCTCACTGTAGAATTTGGAGCCCCAAAATATCTGAAAAAAAACCCTTGACTCTGTGCAGAAACGGGCGGTCCGTTTGATAGATTCGCTTATTTTAACAAACTGATTGCAATCTTTGGAGCACAGACGTCATTTGGGAATGCAATCCTTGTTCTACCGGTATTTTAATGGAAGATGCTCTAAGGCACTAAGGTCAATGATCCATTTGGAAACAGTGCATAGTCGGGAAACACGCCAAACGCGTGCCCAACATTTTCACACGGTTTACATTTGCCACATGAGGAAGAGTCGCTTCTACGACTCGTTCTTGTATTCAACAGCTCGGCTGTGGAATGATCTGCCGGCTTCTATGTTTCCTGCATCCTACAACATGGGTCTCTTCAAGACCAAAGTTCACTCCTTCCTATCCTTTAAAAGACCCCCCACACAACATCCCCAAAGATGATATATGCCTTGAGGGAAATTATTTCCCTCAGGGCCTCCTGTGTGAAGTTACTGTAAAAAAAAAGAAAATATGGAGCAAAAGAAGAAACAGAAAATAAAAAGATACGGTCACGATAAAGACTCTCGGTTGTTCAATTGGTACAGATAGACAAGAGGTTCTGAGTTCGTGTCTCAGTCGCGACCGTATCCTTTTTATTTTCTGTATCTTCTTCTATTTAATTATGATGTTATTTTCAATTATTATTATTAAAATGAAGTGTGAAGCTTCAACAAGTTATTTCACTAAGTATAATACAGTTATAAACAAATAATTGAATTCATTCCCACATGTTTTGAGTTGAAGCAATAAAAACTACCCAACATACGCAAACATTACGAATAGCTAAATTCGCATTTTACGTAGTTATTTTCTAAAACATATGTAACATAATATAATCCTGACCAAAGAAATTCTCGTAAAGGAGAGAAAATATTTTAAGTTAATCGGGTAATAAGCAGGTAGTGTCTGCAATTTTTTTCGACTTATCATACAGAAATATACTTATGATCTTTTCTTCGAAGTCTATTCAAACCTTAAATATTTTTTTGTTTAAATTCAACAACATGCGATAGATTGTGCAATATTCGTAGTTCAAACAAATTGTATCACTGACATTGAACCTTTAGTGAACATCCAACATCCAATGTTATCGATTTACCGGTCCAAGTTCACCTAAGGGTATACTACTTCAACCAATTATTCTAATTAAATCCACAGCCGTAGAACTGGACTTGCACCATTATACTAACGAGCCTATAACGCGTAACTGTTCCACACTAAATTATTATAAACCCGTAACCGCCGT
Source organism: Halesus radiatus (assembly GCA_022606495.2). Classification (NCBI taxonomy): domain Eukaryota; kingdom Metazoa; phylum Arthropoda; class Insecta; order Trichoptera; family Limnephilidae; genus Halesus; species Halesus radiatus. Next base: position 3,510 of record JAHDVE020007011.1, on the reverse strand, counting down.
TTACATTCTGAGCCAAGTGATTGGTTCGAGTTGTGAATGTTTTCTCTTATGCCACAACCACACCACCTCGATACCTTCAATAATGCATGCCCAACTAATATATTTCAATGCAAATGTAGTGTTAGATCATGGAATTTAGAATGAATGGAGATTTAATAATTGGATTTTACACTAATAATTACGCACGTAGTTTATTTACAACGTGCGGGTCATTTTCACACACCTCTCACGTGGCAATTTGTAAAAGGGTTTGTACGTTTATACCGCGTATTTATTAACACCTTTTAAATGATTTTTCCTTTTTTATTTCCTTTGAACAATTTTTACGTAAACACGGGTAAGATAATGATAATGGTCTTTTTTCTCAGTGGGAGCATTGCGCCGGATAATTTTCAATGAAACAGGAAATTGTAAATTATAAAAGTGCACATAAATAGCACCGTGGCAACCTTGAGTCAAAGACCTGGACTCTAGAATGTTGAGAAGTTTGTATGAGAACTAATAACAGAGCTGATTCAAGTCTAGTAATTAGGTAAATGTCACGGACACTCCTGAAGTATATACTAAATTACGGACAAGTAATTAAGTATAACATTATTATGTAGGGTGTACTCTTAAGAATTCTGAAAACAACATTAGGCGATGTAGCAAGAATTTGTAATCTTAATTTATTTATTTGAGACCCAAACAGGACATTTATGTAACATGCTTATATAATTTAAAAAATGTTAAAAATCAATATAAATGCCCATAGACTAGCCTCTGCAGTATTCTTATTACATCAGAAACAAAATAAAACAATAATTTAAATTAATTATATTATTGTAAGCAGCTAATCCTTTGTGGTTATTCATTTTATAAGTAAAATATATTCACTTAGTATAGCACCACTTTATTTGAGTATTTTAATTCCGGTTTCGAAATCATCATTCCTTCTTCAGGTATAAATAAATACATGCAAACTTAATTTTTTTTCCAAAATCTTCATCAATACTTTAGGTGTTGGTGTGGGGGTGGAAGATTGACTAATTTTCTTAATTTATTATTAACAATAAAGAAAAACGATTATACCACGTAGAAATATTTAAAAATCCGTAAAGAATAATGAAGAAATAATTTAAAATCATAAAAATCTCTCTTAAATTGAAGATGTTCTCTTTCTCTACACCATGTGTCTCTTTATTTTCTTCGAATTCTTTACTTATCCCCCTTCCCCGCAGTCAATCTTCAACCTCCACCCCAATAATGTATTAACCGTGATTTTGTAATGATGTTATGTTAGTTTATATTTATCCCTGAAGAAGGAACGGTGATTCTGAAACCGGTAGGAAAAATACTCAATAAAGTGGTGTTTATACTAATTGGATTTAAAAAATATTATTTAATTATTTTAAATAAGTATCAAGTCAATTTATTACCTACCTACACCACCTTTAAAAATAACAACTTCAGCGATTGACAGTGCTCCGCCAGCGGGTCGGCAAATACTTAGACACACGCAAGTTGTGCATTTCTTCCAAGGTACTCTTTGGGCCTTGTTGCTGGCAACTCCCCGAGACTAACCATTCAAATATGCCCGGCATTGGGTGTCCGCTGCCACAACACTGTACACAAAAAATATATTCTAAACAAAAGTAAAAACACTATAAGTATCGAATTTAAAGAAAGCTAAATTATTGAATAAATAAAATTATCTTATTAAGGAATGTAATAAATTTCTCAAGTAACTAACTAACTAACTAACCATCACGCCGTTTCACCGCAGGGGTAGGCAGAGAGGACGGACCACTAAATAATTCGATCTTGGCATACACCACTTGCTTCATTAACATTCATACATCGTCTCATACATTCTAGTCTATTATTCCGACTTCTGACATGGCCTGACTCAAGTATTTGATTCACTTGATCGTGCCATGTCTTCCTCGGACGTCCCCGGCTTCTTCTTCCATTCACATTCGCGTCATACATTTTTCTAACACTCTTTTCTTCGTTCATTCGCTCCACATGCCCAAACCATCTAAGCGTCCCTTTCTTAATATTACTCATTACGCTTACATCAGCCTTGCATTCTTTGCGAATTTCAATATTTTTCACAAGATTATACATGGTTTTACCACACATTCGTCCCAGAGATCTCATTTCTACGGTATTCAGTTTACTTTCATCCTTCTTCTGCCAATTCCATGCCTCACTGCCATACATCAGGGTTGGTATCAGCACTCCATTGTGGACTGATAGCTTTGCTTCTTTGGACAACTTTTTGTTAGTGCCAACCGCATTCAGTCCTCCGTTAATGGAGTTTCCTGCATTCACTCTTCTTTCAATATCCCTATCAGTCTTTCCATCTCTCGTAAAAATATTTCCCAAATATACAAACTCATCGACCTGCTCTAAGTATTCATCATTCACAACTATATTGCACACTGTTTTCGTACTCTCTCTTTCAAACACCATGACTTTAGACTTACTTACATTCATCATTAGCTCATTCTTCATGCATACTTCGTTCATACTAGATACGAGGGACTGTAGATCTTCCATACTGTTAGCAATCAGCACCGCATCATCAGCATACAACAGGCAACACACTTTCAGATTACTTATTTTCGCGCCCAAGCCCACCTCTTTCTCAAGTAGAGAGAAAAAAAATACAAAAAAAATTAACAATATAAATATCTAATAGCACTGAAGAAAACCAAATTGAAAAATATATAAAAATAATAATCTTCGTAATAAATTTCTCAACTTCATACATAAATCATATTAGGAATCTTTTGACGCAAAACATGTTATTTGAAAAAATATCTGATTTTGTATCCTCTGTTATCCTAGCTATTTTGATACAGATTCAAATATCTTGCAGTTGCAGATTCGTGAAATAAATTAAATAACTTATATGTACAAAAGAAGAAACTTCGTTTTTATTTCGACCACTCAACATCTTATTTCTAATTTTTTATCTATCAATTCATGGTAGAATTAAATTAGAACATGTTGTTTTTTTTATACTTATCAAAAACCTTTATAACTTTTTTTCAATTATAAACAAATGAAAGAGAGGTTTTCATTAAAAAAAATACCATATTCAAAATATAGTTTAATATATTTTTTAATTCATTTTCATTGTTCGACAAACCGCAGCGAATTCCTTCGTTATTTTTTTTGTTTGTTTTTTAAATAAAGACACATATTCTGAGATTCTCCTACTACCATCACCGTAAGCGGAAGATCTTGATGGTGTCATGATGGAGGACATAGCCAGCCGAGGAATTAAACTCACGCGATGCCAACTCAGCCACTGACCGGCCAAATATTATTTTATATAATTGTGTTAAAATTATGTCAACAATTAATTAAATTTATTCTAAGTAACGGTATGAACGCGTGATAGCTGTTTCGCCTTCCGAAGGCATGCATTCTGTGACTCAACTCATATAAATCCTTGTACAAGCAAAGACTTCTTATTTACCTAAAAAATACAAATACAGCAATCACCAATCGCTTTCC